>JAHRHZ010000012.1:79865647-79883082 GCA_024137785.1 Ginglymostoma cirratum
ACAATTGGTTTCACTGAACTAGACACTTTGAACAGGCCATCTTACTTGACTCTGTGCTTCTAGTCCAAGGGCTCTTGTAGTGCAGTGGTAGCATCCCTAATTCTGATCCAAGAGACCCAGTTCAAGTCTCACATACTCCAGTGTGTTATAACATCACTGAACAAGTTGATTAGAAAAAATATTCTTTGCCACTGCCAATTCTATCCCTCAAACAATAAAAGGTTAAAAGGTACTTGGCAGCCCCTCTTAGAGCTCGTAGGATGCAACGGCAGTGTCCATATCTCTGGGCCAGAATGCCCAGGTTCATATTCCACCTGCTCCAAAGGTGTGTCATAACATTTTGGAACAATTGATTAAAAATATCTACACTAGGGAAAACAATACACCATTCTCACTATATGGTATTGTAAATTTGTTGTTGACCACGTATCTAATATGCTAACATCCAGAAAAGGTTAGGAGTAATTAAAAAAAACAGACTTGGCCCTCAGTTATAGGGCTCTTGTGATGCAGTGTTAATCTCCCTGCCTCTGGGCCAGGAGACCTGGAATCAAGTCCCACCTGCTCCAGGGGTGTCAAATAACATTTCTGAACAGAATCAAAATCTTTGCTCTGATTCGAAAATACCTGATTGGCTCCCTCCTCATGAACAAAATGCTGCCCTTTGACAACATTATCTGAAGTACTAAGGTCAGCCTTCACAAGTACACTGTTGGCACCTAGATCTTACTCACCATTTCTTTTTGCTATCCTTGTATGACCTCTGTATTATTATAAACCTTGTACAACAACCCTTTGCACTGATGACAGCTACTCTAAATCTATACTAGTCCTACTTTCAAGCACTTGGCTCATAGCCCTAAATGTTATGACATTTCAAGTGCTTATCCAAGTACTTTTAAAAGGTTGTGAGGTTTCCTGCATCAAATACCTCCCGGGCATTCCAGATTCTCACCAATCTCTGGATCAAAAGAAAATCCTCAAATCCCCTCCAACCTTCTGCCTTTCACCTTAAAATTCTGTACCTTTGTTACTGACCCTTCAACTAAGGGGAAAAGCTACTTCCTATTCAGCCCATCTATGCCCTTCTTAATCTTATACAACTAAACAAGTTTCCTCTCAGCCTTCTCTGATCTAAAGAAAATAACCTGAACTTAGCAAGTCTCTCTTCAGAGCTAAACTGCTCCATTCCAGGCAACATCCTGGTGAATCTCCTCTACACTCCTCCAGTGCAATCACATCCTTCCTATAGGCCCAACATAACTTCCTTGCACCTACAATCTATGCCAGGACTGATAAAGGCAAGTGACTTGCATACTTTCTTAATCACCCTATTATCCTGTCGTGGCAGCTTCAGGAATCTGGGGGCAAGAACTCCAAGATCCCTCCTGTCCTCTGAGCTTCCTAAAGTCCTGCCATTCATCAAGTACTCTCTTATGACTTCTTCCAAAGTGCATCATCTCTTACTTAAGTCATAGAACTCTACAGCCCAGAAAAATGCGCTTCAGACCATTGAATTGGCGCTGGTCAAGAACAAACTTCTAATTATTCTAAGCCCATTTCCAGCACATGGCACATAGCCTTCTATGCCTTGGCATCACAAGTGCACATCTAAACACTTCTTAAATGTTATGAGGTGTCTGCCTCTACCACCCTTGCATACAATGAGTTCTAGAATCCCACCACCCTCTGGGTGAAAACATTTTTCCCCTCACATCCTGTCTAAATTTCCTGCTCCTTACCCTAAATCTATGCTCCTTAGTCATTAATTTCTCCAACAAGGGAATATGTTCATTCCTGACTATGCCCCTAATAATTTTATACATCTCAAACATGTCCCCCTTCAGTCTCCTCTGCTCTAAGATAAACAACCTTAGTCTATCCAGCAACTTCTGTGTTGGAAAAGCCCTGTAGGTCTGGCAGCATCTGTGAAGAAAAATTAGAGTTAACGTTCCGAGTCCAGTGACCCTTCCTCAGAACTGATAGTAGCTCGGAAAATGTCAGTTTACATGCAGAAGACAGGATGAGGGGAGGAGATAAGGAGTAAACGATAGCTGGGGATAGAGCCCAAAGAAGAAGAAGGACAGCTGGACAGACAAAGGAGTTGATAACGATCTGGCTAGGAGAGTGAATAGCTATAAATGAAGACTGTTAGTGGCTAACAATAGGTAGTGTGTAATTGCAGGCTACGTGATAACATGGCCTCATGCGTACGGTAGGGGACTAGGACATGGGAGAGTTCAGGTCCTAAAATTGGTGAACTGGATCTTGAGTCTGGAAGGCTGCAGGATCCCCAAGCGGAAAACGAGGTGTTGTTCTTCCAGTTTGCACTAAGCTTCTTCAGAACACTACAGCAAGCCTGCAATTACACACTACCTATTGTTAGCCACTAGCAGTCTCCATTAACAGCCATTCACCCTCCTAACCAGATCGTTATTAACTCCTTTGTCCAATTGTTCTCCTCTCCCTTCGGGCTCTATCCCTACCTATCGTTTACCCCTTACCCCCTCCCCCCACCCTATCTTCTGCGTATAACCAACATTTTCCTAGCTACCATCAGTTCTGAGGAAGAGTCAACAGGCCAGAAACATGAACTCAATTTTTCTTCATAGATCCTGCTAGACCTGCTGAGCTTTTCCAGCAACTTCTACTTTTGCTCCTGACTTACAGTATCGGCAGTTCTTTCGGTTTTTACATAGTCTATCTAATCTCTCTTCATAACTAAAACTCTCCAGCCCAGGCAGCATCCTAGTATATCTCCTCTACACCCTCTCCAGCGCAATCACATGGCTTCTACAATGTAGATCCCAGAACTGCTGACAATATTCTAGCTGTGGCCTAACAACATTATATACAGTTCAAGCTTAACCTCCTGTTCTTAAGCTCTATGTCTCAGCTAATCATAGAATCCCAACAGTGTGGAAACAGGACCTTTAGCCCAACAAGTCGACACTGAACCTCAGAGCATCCCACCCAGACACATCCCCTTATAACCCACCTAACCTACACATCCCTGAACACTATAGGCAATTTAGCGTGGCCATTCCACTTAGCCTGCACATCTTTGGATGGTGGGAGAAAACCTGAGCACCTGGAGGAAACCCATGCAGACACAGGGAGAATGCGCAAACTCCACACAGACAGTCGCCCAAGGGTGGAATCGAACCCGGGTCCCTGGCGCTGCGAAGCAGCAGTGCTAACCACTGAGCCACCGTGCTGCTCTAAAGGCAAGTATCCCTTTTTTAAAAAATTATTCACTCCCGAGGTATTGGTATCACTATCTGGCCAGCATTTATCCTTTGAGAAGGTGGTGGTGAGCTGTCTTCTTGAACCATTGCAATCAAGAGTTAGACCCACAATGCCATTAGGGAGGGAATTTCAGGATTTGGACCCAGTTACAGTGCAGGAACAGCAAGATATTTCCAAGTCAGGATGGCACCTGGCTTGGAGGGAAACCTTCAGGTGATGGTATTCCCGTGGACGTGCTGCTCTTGACTTTTGAGATGGGCATCCCATATGTCTTCTCAACCACTTTATCTACTTGACCTGCTACATTAAGGGGCAGGTGGGCATGCACACAAAAAGGTCCCTCTGATACTTGGTATCTCTCAGTATCCTACAGTTCATCACGTATTCCTTTGCCTTACTTGTCCTGCATCAGCTCACACATATCTGGGGGAGGCAATGGCCTAGTGGTACCATCACTGGACTGTTAACCCAGAGACCCAGAGAACGTTCTGGGGACCCAGGTTTGAATCTCATTATGGCAGATGGTGGAATTTGAATTCATAAAATATCTGGAATTAGGAATCTAATGATGACCACGAATCCATTGCCGATTGTCGGAAAAACCCATCTGGTTCACTAATGTCCTTGAGGGAAGGAAACTACCATCCTTACTTGGTCTGGACTCCAGACCCACAGCAATGTGGGTGACTCTAAACTGCCCTCTGGGCAATTAGGGATGGGCAATAAATAGCCCGCGATGCCCTCATCCCGTTAATGAGTAAAGAAAAAGAAAATGTGGTTTAAATTTCATTTGCCACTGTTCAGCCCACCTGACAAGCTCATCAATATTCTCCTGCAATTTAAGGCTATCCTCTTCACTAATTACCAACATGTTGGGTCAGTGGGTAGCATTGCTGCTTCACAGCTTCAGAGACCCAAGTTTAATTCAATCCATGGTTGTCTGTCTCTGTGGTGTTTGTATATTCTTCCCGCATCTGCATGGGTCTCGTCAGAGTGCTCCGATTTCCTCTCACAGTGCAAAGGTATGCAAGTTAGGTGGATTAGCTACGGGAAATGTGGGCTTACAGGGATCGGTTGGGTTGGATGGAATGTTCTTCAGAGGGTCGGTGTGGGCTCGATTGGCCAAAGGCCTTGCTTCCACTCTGTAGAAATTCCATGACACTAACCAATTTTTATATCATCCACAAACTTAAATGATCAACACTTCTACATTCAAGTTTAAGCTACTCACATTATACCACAAACAGCAAGGCCCCAACTGATCCCTGCAGAACCCAAGTGCACACAGGCTTCCAGTCACAAAAATACGCCTCTACCGTCACCTTGTTTCTGCTCCTCAGACAAATTTTCTTGGATCCCATATGTTCTTACCTTTGCTGTCAGTCTTCCATGCAGGATGTTATCAAAAGTTTTGCTGAAGTCCAAATAGTATACATCGAATACATTGCTCTCATCTACATACCTGGTTACATCTTCAAAAAATTCAATGGACTTGGTCAGGCATATCTCCCGTTAGCAAAACCATGCTGACTGTTCTTGACCAATCTTTGCCTCCCTAACTGCACATTAATTCAGTTGCTCAGAATGGTTTTCAATAGCTTCACCATTACTGAGGTTAAACCAGCTGGTCAGTAGTTGCCTCATTTATCAATTGCTCTCTTCTTGAATAACTGTACCAGAATGGCTGTCCTCCAGTCTTAGCGCACCTTTCCTGTGGCCTGAAGGAATGAAAATTATTGCCATCCATTTTGATGAGAGTAGTGAAGATGAAGTGGTTTGTATGGACTTCAGTAAGGCCTTTGACAAGGTCTCATCTCGGAAGGCTGATCTAAAAAGGTAAGAGTCCATGGGATCCAAGCTAAGTTGGTAAACTGGACTTTAAATTGACTTGCAAATAGGAGGCAAAGGGCGATGGTAGAGGTTTTCGTGTTTGGAGGCCTTTGGCCAGCAGCGTACCACGGGGATTACTCCTGGGATTATTGCAGTTTATTATGTGCATTAACAACTTAAATATAAAGGTATAATTAGTAAGTTTGCATATGATTCAAAAATTGATATTGTTATTGAGAGTGAGAAGGATGGTCTCAGACTACAGTCTGATTTTGATCTGCTGGTAAATTGGTCAGAGTGATGGTGGATTGAATTTAATTCTGATAAGTGTGAGGTGATGTGTTTTGGGAGATATAATAAGGGAAGGATATACGCAATGAATGGAAGGTCCCTAGGGATTACTGAAGAAACGGGACCTTGGTGTTCAAATCCATAGATCCCTGAAATTGTCAGCACAGATAGATAAGGTAGTGAAGAAGGCTCACAGGATGCTTGCCTTCATTAGCTGGACCACAGAATACAGAAGCAGGGAACTCTTATTACAAATTTTTAAAACATTGCTCAAGCCACTGATGGAATACCTTGTGCCGAGTTCTGATCATGTGATGACCAGAAGGATGTGATGGGTGAGGGTGCAGAGGAGATTCATTAGGATGTAGCCTGGGATGGAAAGTTTCAGCAATAAGGAGAGAATGGATAGGCTGGGTTGTTTCCCCTGGGGCAGAGGAAGCTGAGAGGGGATCTGGTTGAGGTACACAAAATTGAGTAGCTAAGACAGGGTAGATCACGAGAATCTTTTCCCCACAGCAGACGTGTCCAAGACCAGGGGGAGTAAGTTTTTAGGTAAGGAATACATGGTTTAGAGGGGATCTGAGGAAAAATGTTTTCACCTTGAGAGTGATAGAAATACAGAATGCACTGCCTAAGAATATGGTGGAAGCAGGTACTCTTGTAATATTTAAGAAGCATTTAAAATGCCAGGGCATAACTGGTTATGGACCAGGAGCATGTAACTAGGATTAGTGTAACTTGGTGTTTGTTGGTTGGCATAGACATGGTGGGCTGAAGGGCCTATTTCTATGTTTGTATGACTCTATAAATCTGCGGCAATTCATCCACCTTGGAGATTTATCTACTTTTAAGCCTGCCAGACCACTGAGAACCTCCTCCCTGTAAATGCCAGTTAAGTATATCACAGTCCTTCTTCCTGATCTCCATTCTCACATCATCCTTCTCACTAATGAACACTGACATAAACTATCCATTTAGAACCCCACAATGTCCTCTGTGTGAAACCACAAACTACTACAGTTGTCCTTAATGTGCCCTATTCTTTCCGTAGTTATTCTTTAATCCCTAATATCCTTGTAAAATAATTGAGAATTTTCCTTTATTTTGCCTACGATTATTCTTTCATGCCCCCCCGCCCCCGTTCTCTTAATTTCCTTTTTAAGTTTCCTTTTGCACATTCTGTACTCCTGTGTGGCTTTTGCTATTTCGAGCCCTCCGTATCTGCCTTTTCTCAGAGTGCTCCGATTTCCTCTCACAGTGCAAAGGTATGCAAGTTAGGTAGATTAGCTATGGGAAATGTGGGCTTACAGGGATCGGTTGGGTTGGATGGGATGTTCTTCAGAGGGTCGGTGTGGGCTCGAATGGCCAAAGGCCTTGCTTCCACTCTGTAGAAATTCCATGACACTAACCAATTTTTATATCATCCACAAACTTAAATGATCAACACTTTTACATTCAAGTTTAAACTACTCATATTATACCACAAACAGCAGGCCCCAACTGATCCCTGCAGAACCCAAGTGCACACAGGCTTCCAGTCACAAAAATACGCCTCTACCGTTACCTTCTGTTTCTGCTACTCAAACAAGTTTTCTTGGATCCCATATGTTCTTACCTTTGCTGTCAGCCTTCCATGCAGGATGTTATCAAAAGTTTTGCTGAAGTCCAAATAGTATACATCGAATACACTGCTCTCATCTACACACCTGGTTACATCTTCGAAAAATTCAATGGACTTGGTCAGGCATATCTCCCGTTAGCAATATCCAATCCTGTATTTTCTTTGATATCCAGGGTTCACAGGCTTTATTGGTCCCCACCCTTTGTCTTTATTGGAATACATTGGCCCTATACTCTCCCTATTTCCTTCTTGAATGCATTCCAATGCTCTGACACATATTTACCTGAATGTATCTGCTCCCGAACCACTCTAACTAAATCATGTCTGATTTTATTAAAATTGACAATCCTCCAGTTCAAACTACAATTTCAGGCTCATACTTGCTGTTTTCCATAATAATCTTGAACCTGTCAGAGTTATGATTGCTATCTTCAAAATGCTCCCCCAACGATACTTCAACTAATTGCTTTCTACATACTGGCGTAAAGTTCTTAAAAATATTTTAGGAATTCTAAACCTTTCACACTACGACTATCCAGTTAAATGTTGGGGAAGTTAAAAATCCCTAAGTATCACAACCTTATCATTTTCACTCTTTCCTGAAATTTGTCTATATATCTGTTCTTCTGTTTGTCTCAGACTGTTAGGAGGTCTATAGTACACACCCAACAATGTGATTACTCCTTTCTGTGTTTTTGGTTTTTAAGTTCCACCCCTCTGATTATGTCTTTCACCATCACTCCTAAATATCCCCCTTATTTCGGTTGACTTTCATTTTTGTATGAGTAGCCACAAAAGTGCCTGGACAGATTTTCATACTTTGCTACGTTAGAGACACTCTATAAATAGAAGATGTTGTGGCCAAGATGATTTTTTACTTGTTAAGCCATAGCTAAACAAAGGTATCATATAACTGGACTGCAAGTTAATCGTAATTTCTTATATACTACATAAGCTCTACCTACTCTCAAGCCATCCCTCTATTCTGCATGATATTGCAGTAATATTGTATCTTGTGCAAAATAACCCCGAAATAACGTTTGGTTGCAACTCCATATGAACAGCCTGCAGGCCATTTTGCAGTTATCGGAAACAGTCATATACTTCTTCACCTAAATTAAGGGTTCTTTTTTCAATGCATTTGATTTTTTTCATGATAGAAGATTCTATCTAACGTAAACAAAGCAGACTACACCGCTCAAACTGACAGATATAACTTTAATCAGTTTCCTGCAGCTTTCTGATAACACTGTTTGCCAACTATATGACATTTCACACTTGCTTTCAGTATTTTGAAGAAAAATGGTCTTGTTTTTAAACTATAAGAGCTGAACTTGCTACACTGTCTCCATGAGCCTAAAATGGATGTCAACCTAGATGACCAAAAGCTTGGGTTGCTTTTTTTCATTCATTCACAGGATGAAGGCATCGCTAACTAAGCCAGCATTTATTGCCTATCCATAACCACCCAGAGGGCAATTAAGAGTGAACCATATTGCTATGGGTTAAGAATCACATGTAGGTCAGACCACAGTAAGGATGATAGCTTCCTTAAGTAAAAGGACATTAGTAAACCAGATGGGTTTTTCCGACAATCAACAATGGATTCACCGTTATCACTAGGCTCTTAATTCCAGATTTTTATTGAATTCAAATTTCACCATCCTACGTAGTGGAATTCAAATCCAGGTCCCTAGAACATTACCTGTGTCTCTGGATTAACAGTCCAGTGATAACAACACAAGGCTGTTGCCTCTCCCAGTGAGAGCAACAACATAACTCTACGACACTCGAAGAAGCAAATTCTTTATAATGTTAAATTACTGACCTTAGCTTCATAGATGTGGGTATACCCAGCAGTCCCCTCAGAGGGATGAGAAAATTTTGATTCAATTGGCTCAAGT
The DNA here is from genome assembly GCA_024137785.1 of Ginglymostoma cirratum. Classification (NCBI taxonomy): domain Eukaryota; kingdom Metazoa; phylum Chordata; class Chondrichthyes; order Orectolobiformes; family Ginglymostomatidae; genus Ginglymostoma; species Ginglymostoma cirratum. The sequence goes on from JAHRHZ010000012.1 coordinate 79,874,543, forward strand.
TATCTCTTTCTAATTTGCAATACTTCTGGAAGCTTATAACTAAGTGATCTGTTAAGTGATCTCAGTATAGATCTCAACAGATCAGGGCTGTGAAATGAAAAAAATGTATACATGCCTGCAAATATATTAGCTACTAAGTGATTCACATGGTAAATCAGACAAACTCTCAATTTATAAAACAGTAGGATTATAATATACAATGGACAATGTATGAACATGCTGGTCAGGTTGGCAATTGTAGTTTTTACACTGTTTACATAGATGCTTGTTGGTTGTTCAGTTACTTCGATAGTTTAATTTACTTATCCAAAGACTATCACACCTCAAAGAAAAAAATTCTTCCTGATCTCTATCTTAAATGGGAGATCCCTTATTTTTACACCATTTCCCCTGGCTCTAGTTCAATGTATAGGCTACCCCATTAATACAGTTTGCACAGGAGCAATTACACCTGATTGGTAGTTAATTCCTAAGTATGTAATGGATTTGCTACACATCAAGGTGTATTCAGTAGGTGACCCAGGCCTTATAGTTATGATCAAGCTATTTGCAACAATTTAATGCTGCTTCAAATAATATCAAATAAATTAAATTTGTTTTATAGGATGAAAAACTAAGGCCTTCCTGGCGTTTACAGTATGGTTCAGTATTACACGTTGAATTTACTGACTGAACCATTGCAGCCTCAATGTTAATGTTTCTTTAAAAATGTTTGACTAATCAGAATAAAGGCTTTTTTCTCTATTTCAAGTTGCACAGAACAATACAAAGTTTGTCATCATTGTTGTTAATACTGTTTTCAGGAAAATGCTACTTAACTGGTGTTGTCACATTGTTATAAATATCAATTCATTCAATCAGGAAACAGCTTGGCTGCCACATCACTGCAGGTTTCCTAGGAAAGTTTTGATTACAATAAAAACATTATAACAACAATTAAGCAACACAATCAGCAAGATCACATAAGGAAGAAATGTAATCCAATGCTCCAAAAGATGAAGTTGTGTATAACGGCAACAAATGGTTTTGATTTCTGACTAATTTTCCTTTGCTATTTGCAAAGTGCACACACATTTACAAATGTATAAAATCTTTCAGAAAAATTGAACAATCTTTCCTTAAAAGTAGGTCATAGGACTCCTCCACATAATCGTTCAATAATGAAAATTATAATGAAATGTCAAAATTATTTTCAAAACTTTGAATTAAAGAGTCAACTCATGAATCAAAGTGTTTAGTATAAATCTAGACACATTTTTAATAGAGATAGTAAGAACTGCCGATGCTGAGGTCAGAGATAACACAGTGTAGAGCTGGAGGAATACAGCAGGCCAGGCAGCATCAGAGGAGCAGGAAAGCTGACGTTTCGGGTCGGGATCCTTCTTCCCTCCAGCTCCACACTGTCCCCACATTATTAATGGACAAACTTTTGTTATGTACTCTCTACTGAGAGAACTAAGCCAAGATATCTGCTATAAAAAGCTCTCTCATGTTTATCTGATCATAATTATAAGGCCAATGTCACTCAATAAATACACCTTGGTGCACATCCAAACTACGAGATTAGGAAAAACAATGGGTTACAGGGTGAAAATTCTGCAAAGAGTAGCTCCCCTCCTGACTCTCCAAGGCCTTATGCCTTTGTGTCATAGAATCACAGAGTCATACAGTACAGAAAGAGGCCCTTCAGTCCAACCCTGTCCATGCCAACCATAATGCCAAATTAGTCTCACCTGCCTGAACTTGCCCCATATCCCTCTAAACATTTCTTATTCATGTACTTTTCTAAATGTCTTGAAACTATGCCCACATCCACCACTTCTTCTGGAAAGTCATTCCACACATGAATGAGTCTCTGTGTAAAAAAATTGCCCATCATATCTTTTTAAAATCTCTCTTCTCACCTTAAAAATATTCTCTCTAGTCTTGAAATCCAAGGGAAAAGACACCTGCCATTCACCTTACCTATTACCCTCATGACTTAATAAATGTCTATAAATGTTCCCCCTTAACCTCCTATGCTCCAGTGAAAAAAGTCCCAGCCATCCAGCCTCTCCTTCTAACTCAAACTTTCTATTCCCGGCAACATCTTGGTAAATCTCTTCTGAACGATCTCCAGCTCAAGAAATCCTTCCGATAACAAGGCAACTACCAGAAGAGTCACATGAACGACTTGAGCAACCTCAACATGACGCCCCAACTCCTATACTCAGGAGATCTGAGCAATTAAGGCAAGCATGCTAAACACTTTCTTAACCACCATATCTATATTGATGCAATACCTGAACCCGTAGGTCCCTCTGTTCTACAACACCACCCAACGCCCTACTTTTAATTGTGTTAGTCCTGCCCTTGTTTGTTTTACCAAAATGCAATATCTCCAAATGAAAAGCCATCTGCCACTCTTCAACCCATTGACCCAACTGATCAAGATCTCTTCGCAGTCTTCAATAATCTTCTTCAATATCCACCATACCACCAATTTTGGTGTTGTCTGCAAACTTACTAATCATGCCTTTTATTTAAATGATTTAGATGAGAATATAAATCACAAACAGAAGTGGACCCAGCACCGGTCACTGTGGAACAACGCTGGTCACAGGCCTCAAGTCTGAAAACCAATCCTCCATCATCACTCTGTCTCTTTCTGTTAAGCTAATTTTCTATCCAACTGGCAAGCTCACCCCAAATCCCAGGTGATCTAACTTTACTAATTAGTCTACCAAGCGGAACCTTGTCAAAGGCTTTTCTAAAGTCCAAGTAAACAATGTCTACTGCTCTGCCCTCATCAATCTTCTTGGTTACTTCCTCAAAAAAAAGCAATCAAGTCTGTGAGACATGATTTCACTTGAACAAAACTATGCTGACCATCCCTAATCATTCCTTACCTCTACAAATGCAATAAATTCTATATTTCAGAATCACTTCCAACAACTTATCCACTACTGAAATCAGACTTACAGGTCCATACTTCTCAGGCTTCTCCTTGTATCTCTTCTTAAACAAAGTGACAACATTAGCCACTCTTCAGTCTTCCAGCGCATCACTATAGTCATAGATGATACAAATATTTCTGCAAGGGCCCCGCAATTTCCTACTTAACTTCCCACAATGTCCTGGGATAAACTAGATCAGGTCCCAGAGATTTATCCACATTTGTATTTGGCTGACGAGAAAGACAGACCTGTCGGAAGTACCATTTGGAAACAAGCGTCGCTGGATCAGATGTGATACAGAAACTGGGGGAATAGAATGGAGCCCTAATAGGAGCTGTAGTCAAGTTAGCTGTGGGAGTTTGTTGGTTTATAATGAAAATCAGGACAACATGTCCCCTGAAATGGAAGCAGATAAATCAAGGAAGGAAAGGGAAGTCAGAGTTGGATCAAGGGAAGTGAGAGAAAAATGGAAGTTGACTAATAGTTTCTATTCCAGATGAGTGCACGAAGTGGTACCAACACAGTCGCTAAGGTGCCAGAGAAAGAGTTATAGAAAGGTGCCCTGAGTAAGACTGGAACAAGAAATCTTCCTCATACCCTACAAAATGACAGGCATAACTTGGCCCATATGGATACCCATTGTCACACCTTTTATTTGGAGAAAATAACCTAGGCTATGTGAGAAATTGTTCAAAGCTCAGCCAGATAAAATAGGGTGATGGTGGATAAGACTGTTCAGGAGTTCATTCAATGATGAAGCAGAGGCCCTGGGATCACCCTGATAATGACGTAGACATAGAGGGATTCCATTGTGAAGAGCAAGCATTAGGGAATTGTTGAACTCGCATGGAACATCAGAAGAATCATAAACATAGGTGGGAAGAGGCTGGATAAGGCAGAAAAAAAGATAAGATAGGTAGAAGTAGATTCAGTGGGGCGGTTAGAGGCTGAAACAATGCGTCTGCTGGGGCAGACATGTTTGAGAATTTTGGGAAAGATGTAGAAGCAGTTGTACAGAGTTGGGGAACTGTAAGATGGAAGGTGTTCATCTGTGGTCAATATATTTCAAAATAAAATTAATGAAACTTGATATATAGATAGGCATGGCTAAAGGAAAAACTTTCATTTTGGCAAAAATAACTAAGGATCCATGTGTTAACTGTGGGAGATGGGGGATCAATCAATGTGGATAGTTTTACTTCAAATATTGAGTATTGGTCTAGGGTATTGTGGGTTGTTATATATGTTGGAATGTGAGCAAAGTTTTCAGAGCAGTTTGTTGGATGTAGGTTGGCCTGAAGTCTCATTGAAATTAAGCTCTTTAAGTCATAGATATTACTGTATAAAAAGAGGTCCATTGATCCACTGTGTCCACATATCTACTTGAGTGTCATTTCCTACCATTTGACCTTTTGCCCTGCTATAGCTTAACTCTCTTAATAAAAAGATTTCTTTCTTCAGCCTTGGAATTAGAAAGCATCAATCAGCTACAACACAGTCTCAATGAAGACCTGCATAATTGTACTGTAATGATTCATGGCACATGCACATGCTGTAGTGAGTTCTTTTATATTTTGAATTTTATAGTTTGGTGGAGACATCACCCCATTTATATGAGCTATGGAAATGCAAATAAAATGAAACAGTTTCCTTTGCAAGTTTTTTGTTGTCTCCCTAACTTTGAATATTAGTGATCTTTAGGATTGAGTCAGAAACCCACACTTTAAACAGATCATCCCTCATCATTAAAGCAGAGCTACCCAAACATTTGAAGCTGAGGTTAGTCATGTGTCAAACTAGTGATTGTACAACTGTCAGGCAATAAATGAGCCTTCATTTAATGAGTACGTGTTCAGATTCCATTAAAATTGTCCTCATACATGAAGAAGACCTCAATTGCTCAAAAATCCAAGATTATGCCTTACTTTTTCCATAAATCATCCCCTTATCTGTCCTTTCCCCTCAGTCTCCAGTACCATCCAACTTGTTTGGTCCCATCATTCCCCTCTCCTGAAGTCTAGTCCTTTTAGTTTACTTTTTTGATTGAATTGGAAGATAGAAAATCAACGTTTAATTTTATTCGAGTAACTGTAGGATTCTGTAAAATAAGTTTGAAACAAATCATTAAGCTACTTTAACAGACTCCTCCCTTTAAAATCTAGAAGATTCTCATTTTTCTAGCTTATCAGTAACTTTATTTTCAACAGGTGGTTAAAGCTTCCTCGATGTTTTCTTTGAAAGCGTGTCTTTTTGTGCAGTGATCTGTGCTAACTGTTTACTTGTTCTGCAAACATTTGCATCGGGTTGTCCCTCAATAGGCTAAAGCAGTCTAAAAGCAGAAAAATGTGATTTTAACAGCATCGCAAGTTGGTTATCATGTACATGCACCAAGTTTGTGAATTCTGTGTTGAACTGAGAGGTTCTATGTTAATACAGGCATAATTTATTCTCAAAGCACAGCACCTGTTTCTAGTTTTAACCCAACAACTAACTTCTCTTCAATAAACTGCATTTGTGACATCAAAATAAAATTAATGTTGCTTTTTATCTTTCTACTATGGTTTATCTTTTTAATTTTGTACTTAAATATAGAAAGGTTTTATCTACATATCGGTACAAATTTGAAAAAGATGTACTCAGTCAAAGAGATGTAATTCTTAATTGTGATGAGTTTTGATAATGTAAATTCGAAAAACATACCACTATATAATAGCTATATAATATATACACACATCCTCCCTCTTCTACTTCTCTATCTGTCTCCTGTCCAGTACACCCTCCTCTCTTCAATGCTGCAAGAAAAGCATCGTGTTCAATTCCTATCACATTTTTCAATTCTCATATTCTGACTTATGCATCAATAGATGTGTTGTTATTAGAATATCACAGAATTCCCACTCAACATCATTGTGAAAGCAGGATTACTAGAATGATTGCTGCAGTTCAAGGCCTACCACCATTCTCATTGTTATCAGCATCTAGTTTCCAAAGAACAACATTAATAGACATGGAATATGAAAGAAAAAGTACAAGAGATTTTGGAAATCTGAAATGAAAACAAAAACAAAAGTTATAAATACTTCTAAGGGTAAGGAGCAGCTGGAGAGAGAGAGAAAAAAAAGTCAATATTTTGCATTGATGACCTCGAGTCATGATATTCTGTACTCTTAACGCTCGCTGAAGTGAAATACTGCAATAGATTCATTCTTCAACTTGGCATTGTAGCAATTTTAAAACCAGTCGATAAAGCTCCTGATGCCATTTTGCTAGATTTCAGAACGTAAGCACCAAACTGATAATGCAGCCAACTGTAACCCGAATGTCATTTTTTTAGGTTCAATACCAGAGGTTTCTGTCTGTGACCATAGGCAACAAAACCTGGGCAACATTCGTGCTTACACTCATACTTTTAAATAACATTTGTGCTGCATTTGTACCAGGCAATGATCACCTACATATGAACAGGACTAGATCATTCAGCCCCTCAAGCCTGTACCGCTGCTGAATGAGACCATGGCTGATCTGTGGCCCAATGCCACATACCTTTTGCTTAACAAAAATTTATCTATCTCAGACCTTTAAGTATTGGAGTTGAGACCTTATGTTGAGGTTGTACAAGACTTTGGGGAGGCCCCTTCTGCAGTACCATGTCCAGTTCTGGTCTCCCTGTTATAGGATAGATAGTATAAAGCTGGAAAAGGTTCAAAAGAGATTTATCAGGATGTGGCTGGGAATAGACGGTTTGAATTACAAGGAGAGGCTGGATAGGCTGAGAGTCTTTTTTCACTGGAGCGTGGAAAGTTGAGAGACGATCTTATACAGGTTTATAAAATCATGATAGGTACAGATAAGGTGAATGGCAGGTGTCTTTTCCCTAGAGTGGGGGATTTCAAGACTAGAGGCCATATTTTTAAGGTAACAGGAGAAATATTTTAAAAAGACACAATGAGCATTTCTTTTTTCCCCACACAGAGTGGTTCATGTCTGGAATGAACTTCCAGGAGAAGTGTGGATGTGGCACAGTTAGAATATATAAAAGACATTTAAATAACTACATGAATAAGAAATATCTGGAGGGTTATGGGCCAAATGCAGGCAGATGGGACTAGGTTAGTTTGGGATTATGGTTGATATCAACAGATTGGACTGAAGGTTTTGTTCCCGTGCTGTACAACTACAATTCCACACTACTGTGGTTAACAGGACCCTCAGGTGCAATTGACCCATTTGCCATATTTCTTCCATTGCCCTTTTCCCTCTTCCCAGAACCACTTTACAGCCCATCAGCCTCCACATTTATAGACTCCTCTGCCACCAAATCAGCTTCCTCTAGCCTGATGCCAACACTAAACACGTCTTCATCTCCCTACCCCATCAGCATTCCAGCAGGACCACTCTCTTCCTAAACCTTGGTCCTCCATCACCCATTACTGCAATCTATCATTCAATCACAGAAAATGTAGCACTTGCCCATTTATCACCTCCCTCTTCACTGTCCAAGGTCCCAAATACTCACTCCAGTTGAAACAGCTATTTTTTCCAATCAGTCTACTGCATTTGGTACTCTCAATGCAGTCTCCTCTACATTGGGAAAACCAAATACTGATTTTGTGACAGCTTTTTCGAACACCTCCACTCCAGATCCACAAGAACTCAATTTTCTAGCTGCTTGACACTTCAATACAGGTACACACCATACTGCTTCCATTGCTGTCCTAGATCTTCTGCAGTATTCTCATGAATTTCAAAGCAGGAACAGCACCACAATTTTCCTTTTCAATACTTTACAGTCTTCTGGACTGAACAATGAAATCAACAGCTTCAGACCTTGTATTCTGTACTCAATTTGATTTTGTCCATGCACTTCTTGCCCTCCGTGTATCTTGTTCTTTGTGGTTTTGTTTTCAGTCCAAGTTTAGTTGTTAGTCCTACTCTGAATCTATGACTTCTCTACACTTGTTACCCATTCACCTTGTCTTTTATTCTATGACACCTTTGATTTCCAATTTTCTTTAACCTTTTCTGAGCTGTTCCACTTGCTCCAACCCCTTCTCAGTGACATGACTTTTCCACTTCTTTTCAGTTCTGAAGTCGTCATTGGTCAAAAAGTTAACTCTGCTTCTGTATCCACAGAATAGGGGATTTTCTCCAGCAATTTGTTTTCTCCTATCTTAAGTCAATTATGTACTAAGCCTCTACTCTTGCTCAATCTGAAGACAGCATTTGATCAATATTCAAAGTTGACACTCTGATCCCTCGGTGCCAGATCTGTTTGAAGTGGGATCTAAATGCAATCCTATTGACTCAGAAGTAAGAATTCATGACAATGTGTCAGAGATAATTCCAACTGGATGCAAACACTGCTGAATGACAACCCAGTGTTCAAAAACCCATTTACTCACTTCAATTAACAAGTACCGACTGGATTGGTATTGAATGATAACAAAGGTTGAATACTGTATTGTTATTTGGAGAGAAGCTACGTTGACAGTTTATGAAAAGCCAGTGATAATAGGAACTGCAGATGCTGGAGAATCCGAGATAACAAGGTGTGGAGCTGGATGAACACAGCAGGCCGAGCAGCATCATAGGAGCAGGAAAGCT
>JAHRHZ010000012.1:79883482-79930491 GCA_024137785.1 Ginglymostoma cirratum
TTCCCCTGTTTTAAGATGTTGCGCTAAATTACATGTCCTAAATTACAACAGTATTGACACTTTCACGAGAGTTTTATTTGTGAACTACACATATTCGACACATATTTTTCACAAAATCATTCTGATTGACAGTTATCACAAATATGAAATATTTCTAGTAATACAAGACAGCAAGATAGTTTCAGCAAAAATCATATTGATCTCTTCCTTGTTTAGCAGATTAATACACTCTGTCCAGAGTATCTACATACTGAGTTTAAACTAAACTGTTGACATATGGCTCAGCTGTTAGCACTGCTGCCTCACAGCACCAGGGGACCCAGGTTCAATTCCACCGTCAGGTATCTCTGTGGAGTTTGCATGTTCTCCCCATGCCTGCGTGGGTTTCTGCCGGGTGCTCCGGTTTCTTCCTACAGTCCAAAGATGGGCAGGCTAGGTGAATTAGCCATGCTAAATTGCCCATAGTGTTCAGGGGTGTGTAGGTTAGGTTATGTTAGCCATGGGGAATGCAGTGTTACAGGGAAAGGATAGGGGAATGGGTCTGGGTGGGATGCTGTTTGGAAAATCAGTGTGGACTTGTTGGGCCAAATGGCTGTTTCCACACTGTAGGGATTCTATGATTCTATGTCACTCTTCTTTGATCAAAATGTTTTAATTGCAATGAATCATCTAAGCTTTCCCAAATTTTATTTCTTGCGAGGAAATATCCATTTTCTCTACAGCACGTTCTTCTAAAAAAACCTGGTTTGAAATTGTTATGGAAAATGTTGCTTGAAAAATTGAGATACAAACATGGATCTTTAAAGCAGGTTCTGGTCAAACATGCAGTGAAATATCATAGGTAAAGCATTCACATCCAGCACCAGAATTACTGACTGCCTGTGAAAAATGTGTCTCATATCAAATAGCTCCTTTTAAGACCGTTCAGGGGTATTTCAATAAGATAATGGGTGATCTGATTGTGACCTCAACTCCACTTTTCTGCCTACTCCTAAAATCTTTTTGATTTTATTGTTAGTAAGAATTTACTTACCTATACTCAAATATACAGTTGTACAGTAATACAGCATGGAAACAGGTCCTTTGGCCCAAACTGCCTTGCTGACCATGGTGTCCACTCAGCTGGTTCCAAGTGCCCGCATCTGGTCCACATCTTTCTAAACCCTTCCCATCTACGCACCTATCCAAATATTTTTAAATGTTGCTATTGTACCTGCCTCAACCACTTTCTCTGGCAGCCTATTCCACATACACACCAATCCCTGCGTAAAGATGTTGTCCCTCAGATTCTTCTTAAATCTTTCCTCTCTCACTTTAAACCTATGCCCTTCTAGTTTTCAATTCCCCATCGCTGGGAAAAATATTATACACATTAATCCTATCTATGCCCCTCATGACTTTATACACTTCAATAAGGTCGCCCCTCACTCTCCTACATTCCATGGAATGAAGTCCTATCCCGGCCAACCTCTCCCTATAACTCAGGCCTAGTAGTCCTGGCAACATCCGCGTAAATCTTCCTTGCACACTTTCCAGTTTAACTACATCTTTCCTATCACAGGGGTGACCAAAGCTGTACACAATACTCCAAGTGCGGCCTCACCAACACCTTATACAACTGTAACATAACGTCCCAACTACTATACTCAATGCCTCAACCGATGAAGGCCAGCATGCTAATGCCTTCTTTACCAACCTGTCCACCTATAACACCATTTTCAATGAACTACGAACCTGTACTTTATCAACGGCCCTTCCACCATCTCATGGCAAGAAAATTTCACGGACGCACAACTCTCTCGAAGAAAAAGTTTCTCATTATATTCATCTTAACCTTTAAAAACCAAGAACCCTAGTTCTTGTCTGTCCCACCGCAGAGATATCCTTGCACCATTTTTTGTTTTAATTCATTCACAGGAAGTGGGTTTTGTAGCTAGGCCAGCATTTATTGTCCATCCCTAATTGTTAATAAGGAATTAGTGGTGAACTGCTTTCATAAATGATTCAGTCCATCTGATGTACAGATATTCTGTCCTGTTGGAGAAGGAATTCCAGGATTTTGATCCAGCAACAGTGACCAGATAGCAACACAGCTCCAAGACAGATAGTGTGAAGCTTGAAGGAGAACTTGCAGATGGTGGCAACCCCAAGAATTGCTATCCTTGTCTTTCTAAGTGATACAGGTCACGGGCTTAGATGCCATCAAAGAGCTTTTGTAAGTTCTCCCAAGATCATATATATTTCAGTCAGTTTTTTTTATTCTCCGCAAACTCAATGGATAGAGGACCAACCTATCGAACATTTCCGAACAAAATAATCCCTCATCCCAGGAAGTTATCACATAAATTACATTAGAAGCAATTTGTATTAGATTATGTCCTTTTTTAAGCAAGGAGACCAAAATAGTACATAGTACTCGAAATGCAATCTCACCAATAACCTGTAGATTGTAGCAAAACTTCTCTTATTTTGTTCCATGTCTCTTGCAAAAGATGATAATTGCAATAATTCCACTTGCCTTGCTATTCACTTGCTGCAACTTCAAAGTTTTTGTGATTCATGTACCATGACACACACAACCCTCTGTACCTCTCTTAGGTAAATTCACAAATTGAGATAAGTGAATATTATTTAGTTACCAAAACAATGCTAGCTTAAAGAGACCAGCGGACATACACACCAAGGTCCCTCTGATCCTCATTGCTTCCCAGGGTCCTAACGTTCTTCACGTACTCCCTTTCCTTTTTTGTCCTGCTCAAGTGCATCATTTCACATTATCCAAATTGAATTTCATTTGCCACTAATCAACCTATCTGACCGGCCCAGCAATATTCTCCTCACTATTTACCATCTCATTCAGGACATCCTCCTCCCCCAGGATCAGCAGTGGAAACAGAGACAGAAGAACATGCCAGCCTGGACCAAGGTTGCAATCCAGGTCAGAGCACATCAGTAAGAATGCATACCATTGTCAGAAGGTCACTAACCACCGACCCACTAAATGTGGCAGGGGGATGAGAACCAAATGAGGAGGTTAGTGGGCAGTAAGGAGGTAGTAACTAAAGCCTGTAAGGAACTAGATAATGAAGTCAGTGTGACTAAGGGGAAGAGGGGGCAGAGAGCAGATGATGAACGCAAAGGGACAGGTGGTCTGAGGTGCATTTGTTTTAATGCGAGAAGTGTAGTAGATAAGGCAGATGAACTTAGGGCTTGGATTAGTACCTGGGAGTATGATGTTATGCCTATTACTGAGACTTGATTGAGGGAAGGGCAAGATTGGCAACTAAATATCCCAGGACATAGATGCTTCAGGCAGGATAGAGAGTGAGGTAAAAGGTGTGGAGGAGTTGCATTACTGGTCAAAGAAGATATCACAGCTGTGCTGAAGGAGGGCACTATGGAGGACTCGAGCAGTGAGGCAATATGGGCAGAACTCAGAAGTAGGAAGGGTGCAGTAACAATGTTGGGGCTGTACTACAGGCCTCCCAACAGCGAGCGTGAGATAGAGGTACAAATATGTAGACAGATTATGGAAAGACGTAGGAGCAACAGGGTGGTGGTGATGGGAGATTTTAACTTTCCCAACATTGACTGGGATTCACATAGTGTTCGGGGTTCAGATGGAGCAGAATTTGTAAGGAGCATGCAGGAGGGTTTTCTAGAGCAGTATGTAAATAGTCCAACTTGGGAAGGGGCCACACTGGACCTGGTGTTGGGGAATGAGCCCGGCCAGGTGGTTGAAGTTTAAGGAGGGGATTAATTTGGGAATAGTGATCACAATTCCATAAGTTTTAGAATATGGATGGACAAAGAGTGCTGAATTGGAGGAAGGCCAACTATAGCAAAATTCGGCAGGAGCTGGGGAATGTGGATTGGGAGCAGCTGTTTGAGGGTAAATCCACATTTGATATGTGGGAGGCTTTTAAAGAGAGGTTGATTAGAATGCAGGGCAGACATGTCCCTGTGAAAATGGGGGATAGAAAGGGCAAGATTAGGGAACCATGGATGACAGGTGAAATTGTAAGACTAGCAAAGAAGAAAAAGGAAGCATACATAAGGTCTAGGCGACTGAAAACAGACGGAGCTTTGGAAGAATATCGGGAAAGTAGGGCCAATCTCAAATGAGGAAAGAAGAGGGCTAAAAGGCGTCATGAAATATCTTTAGCAAACAGGGTTAAGGAAAATCCCAAAGCGTTTTATTCACATATAAGAGCAAGAGGGTAACTCGAGAAAGGGTTGGCCCACTCAAGGACAAAGGAGGGAAGTTATGCGAGGAGTCAGGGAAAATGAGTGAATTTCTTCATGAGTACTTTGCGTCGGTATTCACTGAGGAAATGGACATGACGGATGTTGAGGTTAGGGATAGATGTTTGATTACTCTAGATCAAGTCAGCATGCGGGGGGAAGTGTTGGGTATTCTAAGAGGCATTAGGGTGGACAAGCCCCCGGTCCGGATGAGATCTATCCCAGGTTACTGAGGGAAGCGAGAGAGGAAATAGCTGGGGCCTTAACAGATGTCTTTGCAGCATCCTCGAGCACGGGTGAAGCGCCGGAGGACTGGGGAATTGCTAATGTTGTCCCCTTGTTTAAGTAGGGTAGCAGGGATAATCCAGGTAATTACAGACCGGTGAGCCTGACGTCAGTGGTGGGGAAGCTGCTGGAGAAGATACTGAGGGATAGGATCTATTTACATTTGGAAGAAAATGGGCTTATTGGTGATAGGCAGCATGGTTTTGTACAGGGAAGGTCATGTCTTACGAACTTGATAGAATTCTTTCAGGACGTGACAAAGTTGATAGACGAGGGAAGGACTGTGGATGTCATACACATGGACTTCAGTAAGGCGTTTGATAAGGTTCCCCGTGGTAGGCTGATGGAGAAAGTGAAGTCGCATAGGGTCCAGGGTGTACTAGCTGGATGGATAGAGAACTGGCTGGGCAACAGCAGACAGAGAGTTGTAGTGAAAGGGCGTTTCTCAAAATGGAGAACTGTGACCAGTAGTGTTCCACAGGGATCCGTGTTGGGACCACTGTTGTTTGTGATATACATATATGATCTGGAGGAAGGTACAGATAGTCTGATTAGCAAGTTTGCAGATGACACTAAGATTGTTAGAGTAGCAGACAGTGAAGGGGACTGTCGGAGAATGCAGCAGAATATAGAGAGATTGGAGAGTTGGGCAGATAAATGGCAGATAGAGTTCAATCCAAGCAAATGCGAGGTGATGCATTTTGGAAGATCCAATTCAAGAGCGAACTATACGGTAAATGGAAAAGCCCTGGGGAAAACTGATACACAGAGAGATCTGGGTGTTCAGGTCCATTGTTCCCCGAAGGTGGCAACACAGGTCGATAGAGTGGTCAAGAAGGCATATGGCATGCTTTCCTTCATCGGGCAGGGTATTGAGTACAAGAGTTGGCAGGTCATGTTACAGTTGTATAAGACTTTGGTTCGGCCACATTTCAAGTATTGCGTACAGTTCTGGTCACCACATTACCAAACGGATGTGGATGCTTTGGACAGGGTGCAGAGGAGGTTCACAAGGGTGTTGCCTGGTATGGAGGGCGCTAGCTACGAAGAGAGGTTGAGTAGACTAGGATTATTTACATTAGACAGACGGAAGTTGAGGGGGGAACCTCACTCGGGTCCACAAAATCATTAGAGGTATAGACAGGGTGGACAGCAAGAAGCTTTGTCCCCCAGAGTGGGGGACTCAATTACTAGGGGTCACAATTTCAAGGTGAGGGGGGAAAAGTTTAAGGGAGATATGCGTGGAAAGTTCTTAACGCAGAGGGTGGTGGGTGCCTGGAATGCGTTGTCAGTGGAGGTGGTAGAGGCGGGCACAATAGCACATTTAAGATGTATCTAGACAGGTACATGAATGGGCAGGGAGCAGAGGGATACAGATCCTTGGAAAATAGGCAACAGGTTTAGATAGAGGATCTGGATCAGCGCAGGCTTGGAGGGCCAAAGGGCCTGTTCCTGAGCTGTAATTTTCTTTGTTCTTTGTTCTCATACTGTCAATGTAAGTGCCACCATCTTCTCTTTAATACCTCATACTCACTCCCACTGCTACTGTACCCACTTTGCACCAAGGCTCACGCACATCTTCCCTTTCTTGCTGTCACTCCAATCCCCAATATCATCAATTGTGCAGGCCCTCATCGCTGCCTAATCACTCACTTAGAACACCTCCCCAACATCACTCGAAGCAACAACTGTGCCACCCATTTCATCTCCCTTAATAACTGCATCTCCCTCATTCCAGGAGGATAACAACCCTCAATAAGGCTGAAAGACTCAAAGGTGGTAGTGTGCCCAACATTCAGTTCATCATCCCTTATGGGGACAGCGTGCTGACTGTGACCACCTCAACTGGCTGACAGATTATTTGCAAATCCTTTCAGCAGTACCAGAGGCTGCCTTTCACTTACTGGGCTGAGATTCCCTTATGGTGATGGGGCCTGCTGACAACTATGATAAGTCTTTGTGTGTGCATTTAATTTTAGGCAAGATACATGTAAAATCAGCCTGATATCTCTTGCTAAGGAGGACAAGTGTACAAAAGGCAAGGCATGGATAGGCTGAAAATGAGTGAGCAATATGACAGCAAGAGAAGAGCCCAGAGCTGCAGCCTGTTCCGGTCCATGGGCTGGGAGCATGTCCCCGAGCACTCATTAACCTTGCTTCAGCATTACGATGACAGTTGCAAAAGCACCTGCAAGTATATCAGAGATGTGCTGCGAGCTTTCTTAGAACTACCTCACGTTGGGTGGTAATATTCACAGACAGGGGATGCACGTGACAGGTGCCCATGGAGTGTTCTTTCAAACAAGCAGCAAGCTGAATGCTCCAGGTTCCCGCTTATATTTCCACGTAGAGCTTGTTTTCAACATTTCGCTTGCTTGGCACCATTTGTTAAATAGATGAAAATTAATAAGACAAGTTTGGCTAACAGGATGGTTAACAAGCAATAATTCCTTTAATTTCCTTATATAAAAGAGGACCAAGAAACTGATGAAGAAAGGGAGACGAGAACGTGAATGTAAACTGGCATGAAATAAAAAGGGAGACTGTGAAGGTTTCTTAAGATATGTGGGTGGGAGAGTTCAAAACTAAGAGGTATGTTTTAAGGTAAGAGGAGAAAAATTCAAAAGGGACCTCAGTGGCAACCTTTTCCCCTCAGAAGCTGGTTCACATGTGGAATCAACCGTCAAAGGAAGTAGCAGATGCAGGTACAGTTGCAACATTTAAAAAGCCATTTGGATAGGAATATGAATAAGGAAAGTTTAGAGGGATATGGACCAAACACAGGCTAGTGGGACTAATTTAGTTTTAGGAAACTTTGGTCTACATGGATGAGTTGAACCAAAGGGTCTATTTCCATGCTGTATAACTCTACGATGCTATTAGCTAGGTCAGATGTGGACAAATTTCAGTTGGAGACAAGAAAATGTACGGTAGACAAAAGTGAACACACATTCTCCCCCTGTCTGCGTGGGTTTCCTCCGGGTGCTCCAGTCTCCTCTCTCAGTCCAAAGATGTGCAGGTTAGGTGGATTGGCCATGGCAAGTGCAGGGTTATAGGGTAGGGGGTTGGGTCTGGGCGGGATGCTCTTCCGAGATTGGTGCGGATTCGATAGCCAAATGACACGTTTCCACACTATAGGGATGCTACGAAATGAAACAGCAGTAATGGTAAACAGTTACTTTGCATTGATCTTCATGGAATATATTATTAGTACTCTCCCAGAAATCTTAGCTAACCAAGGGTCTTGTGTATCTGAAGAACTAGAAGAAGTAGGAGTAATTGTAAAAAGATAGTGCTTGAAAAGTTAACTGAATGGAGGGATGATAAATTCCTTGGATGGAATGAGTTTCATGCCAAAATGTTGAAGATGATGTCTAAAGACATAGTGGATGCATTCACAGTTAAATTTCAAATTGCTATAGTTTCTACATAAAAGTCCCTGTGGAATGGAAAGTAGTAAATGTAAAGAAGGAAGGAAAAGGGAAGAGTGGAAAACTATAGTCTTGTTAGTTTGATGACAGCAGGACAGGGAAAGTGTTATAATCTATTATGAAGGATGTTATAACTGGGTATTCATAAAGTAGTAAAATTGGAAAGTAATTACAAAGGCGGAGTCACATTTGCCAAAATTTGGAAGTTCTTCTTTGGAAGTTTAGCTATGCTAAATTGCCCATAGTGTTCAGGGATGTGTAGGTTAGGTGCATTAGCCACAGGAAATGCAAGGTCACAGGGATAGTGTAGGGGGATGCTCTTCGGTGGGTTGGTGCAGACTTATTGGGCCAAATCGCCTATTACTACACTGTGGGGATTCTATAAGTGGAGGTGCTGGAGGTCTTGAAGACCATAAAAGGTGGATAAATCTCCAAGACCTGATCAAGTGTATCGCAGGCTGTTGTGTGAAGCTAGTGAAGAAATTGCCACGCCCCTGGAAGAGATAGTTATCAATTATAGCCATGGGTGAAGTGCCGGAGCACCGGTGAGTAGTAATTTTCATTTTTCATTCATTTTTTGTGGGATGTGGGCGTCGCTGGCTGTGCCAGCATTTCTTGCCCATCCCTAATTGCCCTGGATAAGGTGGTGGTGAGCTGCCTTCTTGAACCACTGCAGTCCTCTTGGTGTGGGTTAGCCCATAATGCTATTAGGGAGGAAATTCCAGGATTTTGACCCAGCGACAGTGAAGGAACGGCAATATATTTCCAAGACAGGATGGTGAGTGACTTGGAGAGGAAACTGGAGGTGGTGGTGTTCCTATATGTCTGATGCTCTTGTCCTTCTAGATGGAAACGGTCATGGGTTTGGAATGTGCTCTCCGAGGATCTTTGGTGAATTTCTGCAGTGCATCTTGTAGATAGTACACACTGCTGCAACTGAACGTCAGTGGTAGAGGTAGTGAATGCTTGTGGATGTAGAGCCAATCAAGTGGGCTGCTTTTTCCCGAATGGTGTCAAGCTTCGAGAGTTGTTGGAGCTGCACTAATCCAGGCAAGTGGGGAGTATTCCATCACACTCCTGACTTGTGCCTTGTAGATGGCAGACAGGCTTTGAGGAGTTAGGAGGTGAGTAACGCGCCACAGTATTCCTAGCTTCTGGCCTGCTCTTGTAGCCACTGTGTTTATAAGGGGAGTCCAGTTGAGTTTCTGGTCAATGGTAATCCCCAGTATGTTTATAGGGGGGGGGATTCAGTGATGGTAACACCACTGAACATCAAGAAATGGTGGTTAGATTGTCTCTTATTGGTGATGGTCATAGCCTGGCATTTGTGTGGCACAGTGGTTAGCACTGCTGCCTCACAGCACCAGGGACCTGGGTTCGATTCTACCCTTGGGCGACTGTTTGTATGGAGTTTGCACATTCTCCCCGTGTCTGCGTGGGTTTCCTCCGGGTGCTCTGGTTTCATCCCACAGTCCAAAGATGTGCAGGTTAGGTTGTCAGGCCATGCTAAATTACCCGTAGTGTTCAGGGAGGTGTAGATTAGGTGTGTTATAGGGGGATGGGTCTGGGTGGGATGCTCTGAGGTTCGATGTGGACTTGTTGGGCCAAAGGGCCTGTTTCCACACTGTAGGGATTCTATGAATGTCACTTGCCACTTGTCAGCCCAAACCTGGATATTGTACAGATTTTGTTGCATGTGAACATGGACTGCTTCAGTATCTGAGGAGTCACGAATGGTGCTGAACATTGCTGACAATTGCACAAACACCCACATTTTTGACCTTATGATGGAGAGAGGGTCATTGATGAAGCAGCTGAAGATGGTTGGGCCGAGGACACTACCCTGAAGAACTCCTGCAGAGATGTCCTGGAGCGGAGATGACTGACCTCCCACAACCATGACCATGACCATCTTTCTATGTGTCAGGTTTGACTCCAACCATCGGAGTGTTGCCCCTGATACCCATTAATTCCAGTTTTGCTAAAGCTCCTTGACGTTACACTCAGTCGAATGCAGCCTTGATGTCAAGGGCTGTCACACTCACCTCACCTCTGGAATTCAGCTCTTTTGTCCAAGTTTAAACCAAGGCTGTAATGAGATCAGGAGCTGAGTAGCCCTAGCAGAACCCAAACTAGGCATCACTGAGCAGGTGCTACTTGATAGCACAGTTGATGACACCTTCCATCACTTTACTGATGATCGAGAAGAGACTGAAGGGGTGGGAATTGGCCAGGTTAGATTTGTCCTGCTTTGTGTGTACAGGACATACTTGGGCAATTTTCCACATTAATCGGGCAGATACCAATGTTGTAACTGTACTGGAACAGCTTCGTTAGGGAAGAGGCAGGTTCTGGAGCACAAGTCTTCAGTACTATTGCTGGAAATGTTATCAGGGCCTGTACTCTTTGCAATATGTCTCCAGCCATTTCTTGATATGACGTGGAATGAATCGAATTGGCTGAAGACTGGTATCTGTAATGCTGGGGACCACTGCAGGAGACTGAGATGGATCATCCACTTGGCACTTCTGGTTGAAGATTGCAGCGAATGTCTCAGCCTTATCTTTTGCACTGATATGCTGGGCTCTTCCCTCATTGAGGATGGGGATATTTGTGGAGCCTCCTCCTCCGGCGAGTTGTTTAATTGTCCACCACCATTCACGATTGGATGTGGCAGGACTGCAGAGCTTAGATCTGATCTGGGATCACTTAACTCTATCACTTGCTGCTTTTGCTGTTTGGCGTGCAAGTAGTCCTGTTTGGTGGCTTCACCAGGTTGATACCTCACCTTCAAGTATGCCTGATGCTGCTTCTGGCATGCCCTCTTGCACTCTCTATTGAATCAGGGTTGATCCCTTGGCTTGATGGTAATGGCTGAGTGGGGGTTATGCCGGCCATGAGGTTACAAATTGTACTGGAGTACAATTCTGCTGCTGTCGATGGTGCATAGCACCTCATGGATGCTAGATCAGTGCAAAGTCTGTCCCATTTAGCACCGTGATCGTGTTGTGTGGCACAATGGAGGTTGTTCTCAATGTGAAGGCGGAACTTCATCTCCACAAGGACCGTGCGATTGTCACTCTTACCGATACGGTCATGGACAGTAATCCCCCATCCAGAATTTATTTTGTGCCCTTGCCATCCTCAGTGCTTCCTCTAAGTGTTGTTCAACTTTTTTTTTTTTTTTTTTTTTTGAGGTGTACGGATTCATCAGCTGAGGGAGGACGGTACGTGGTAATCAGCAGGAGGTTTCCTTGCCCATGTTTAACTTGAAGTCATGAGACTTCATGGGGTCCGGAGTCAATGTTGAGGACTCCTAGGGCAACACCCTCCCGACTGTATACCACTATGCTGCCCCCTCTGCTAGGTCTGTCTTGCCGGTAAGACAGGACATATCCAGGGATGGTGATGGTGGTGTCTGGGACATTGTATGATGCTGTGAGTATGACTATGTCAGGCTGTTGCTCAACTAGTCTGCGAGACAGCTCTCCCAATTTTAGCACTGACCCCCAGACGTTAGCGAGGAGAACTTTGCAGGGTTGACAAGAATGTTTCTGCCATTGTCTTTTCCGGTGCCTAGGTCATCCGTCCAGTTTCGTTTCTTTGAGTCTTTGTAGCGATAGCTACATCTGAGTGGCTTGTTAGGCCATTTCAGAGTGCAGCTAAGAGTCAGCCACATTGCTATGGGTCTGGAGCCACATGTCAGCGTGGCAGATTTCCTCCCCTGAAGGACATTAGTGAACCAGGTAGGTTTTTTCTGACAGTTGGCAATGATTTCACGGTGATCACCATCTGCCGTGGTGGAATTCTTACCTGGGTCCCCAGAACATCAGCTCAGTTTCTGGATTAGGAGGCTAATGATAACACCACTAGGCCATTACCAACCCTGGTGCATGTTGAGCCTTTATTTAATAAAGTCTGTAAGGAGAAGACTAGTAACTATACACCAGTGGATAAGTTGCTGGAGGGATTACATATACTTGGAGAGGCAATGACTGATTCAGGGATACTTGGCATTGCGTTGAATGGGAAATCCTGTCTTACAAACTTCTTTGAGTTTTTTTGAAGACTAACCACTGAGCCACCATGCCGTGGGCTGTTTTCAAGACATCAACGCTTATTTCTCCGAATTCCTGAGCCTCCATGTCTTTCTCCACAATAAAAGCAAACACAAAATACTTGTCCGGTACCTCTCCCATCTCATGTTGTTCATACATAGACAACCTCATTGATGTTTAAGGGCCCTATTCGCTCCCTCGTCATTCTTTTGCTCTAAATTGATGGCCATCAATTTAACTGGAATGGCGTGACCATCCTAGCTCAAGCCAACCATAGTCACACATGGGAATTCATAGAGGCCTGGTTTTCAACCTGTAGTGCAATCAACAAACACGTGGAATTAGACCCCATATACATACCTATGCAAAACAGAACCAGAAATGACACAACCCAACTTAACAGACCGGATCATATAAATACCAAGTGGAGCAGAACAACATTGCTTCAGAGGCCGCACTGATGTTACCTAGCATGGTGATCAAACATCTGCACAATAACCAGCGAGCTTGGCAAGCAAGCCAACAACCTCGTCCTGGGGCATGGTCATTGGATCGAGGAGGTCAAGGAGTGACCTTATAGAGGTTTAGAAAAACATGAGGAGCATAGAAAAGGTTAATAGCAAAGGTCTTTTCCTTAAGATAGGCTGGGAAGTTCAAAACTAGCGGGCATATTTTTAGGATGATAAGATAAAGATTTAAAAAGGGACCTGAGATACAACAGCTTCCACACGGTGGTTCATACGTGGAATGAACTGCCAGAGGAAGTGGTAAATGCAGGTACACTTACAATCTTTAAAAAGACATTTGGACACATACATGAAAGGAATGCTTTAGAGAGATAATCAGCCAAATGAAGGCAGGTAGGACTAGTTTCATTTGGGAAACTGTGTCTGCACAAAACAGTTGCACCAAAGGGTCTGTTTCCGTCCTGTATGATTCTAACTTGTTCATTATTACCATCAGTTGAGATCACAAGATGGTGCAGGAAGTTGCACTGAGGTTGAAGATCAGTTACAAACTAATTGAATGGCACAGTAGGCTTGATTGGCTGAATGGCTTCCATTCCTTTATTCCTAAATAATGACCCTCTTTGCAAATGCTTTGTGAATTCAGTTAAAGTGCCTTTAAGTCTGCTTTTTTAACATTATTCTCCATTCATATTCTATTTGATGTTTGCCATGCCTTGACGGCCTTCAATTTTTGCTTTCTACTTTTCTTCTTCCTTTTACCAGTATTGCTTCTCTAATGGCAGTTCATGCTCAGACTCCCAACCCCTGCCAATATGGTCTAAAGCTTCACCCACAGCACCAGTGAATCTCCCTGTGAAGACATTGATTTACCTCTTAGCAGGATCAGAAATATAGAATCGTCAAATCCCTACAGTGTGGAAACAGAGATAAAAGGTACTGCAGATGCTGGAGAATCCGAGATAACAAGCATGGGGCTGGATGAACACAGCAGGTCAAGCAGCATCACAGGAGCAGGAAAACTTGACGTTTCGGGCCTAAACCCTTCATCAGAAAACAGGCCCTTTGGCCCAACAAGTCCACACCAAACCTCAGAGCATCCCACCCAGACCCATCCCCCGATAACCCACCTAATCTACACATCCCTGAACATTACAGGCAATTTAGCATGGCCAATCCACCTAGCCTGCACATCTTTGCCGGAGGAAACCCACACAAACATGGGGAGAATGTGCAAACTCCACACAGACAGTTACCCAAGGCTGGAATCAAACCCAGGTCCCTGGGGCTGTGAGGCAGCAGTGCTAACCACTGTGCCACCATGCCGCCCATCCATCTTGTACTAGACCCTCTGCCCCATGGCTCCATGCCTCAAAGCAGATACCTTCCCTTTTACACCAGTTCCCCATGCATGTTCAATCATTCAACTTTCCTATTCATACACTTATTAGCGCATGAGAATGGAAGTAATCCTGAGATTACTGCTTTGGCAATCCTGCTGCTCTGTCTCCTTCCGAGCTCCCTGAAGTCTGCTTTCAGGACATCACTCCCCTTTCTACCCAAATTAAAAGGTATTGTTATGGACCAGTCTCTAGCTGTTCATCCTCCGTAAGAAGAATGTTCTGCAGATGCTCTACTACATTCCTCCCCCTGGCACTGTACATACACAAACAAGAGTAGGTGACTTAGCTTTCAGAACTTGCTCCACCATTAAATAATATCATAACTGATCTGATTTTAACCTCAACAATACATTCCTGCATATCTCCAATAATCTTTCATTGCTGTGGCTCAAGCATCTATCTTTGCCTTACACATATATGGATAGATTCGACATCCACTGCCTTCTGAAGAAGAGAATTCTGAAGACTCTCAACCCTCAAAAGAAAAAGTTTCCTCATCTCTGTTTAAGTGAATGCCCCTCAATTTATAAACCCTGACCCTGGTTCTAGGTTCTCCCACAACAGACACCATCCTTTCCACATCCACCCAGTCAACTGCCTTCAGATAACGAGGCATGGGGCTGGATGAACACAGCAGGTCAAGCAGAATCATAGGAGCAGGAAAACTTGACGTTTCAAGCCGAGACCCTTCATCAGAAATGGGGGAGGGGAAGAGGGTTCTGAAATAAATAGGGAGAGAGGGGGAGGTGGATAGAAGATGGACAGAGGAGAGGATAGGTGGAGAGGAGACAGACAAGTCGAAGAGGCGGGGATGGAGCCAGGAAAGGTGAGTGTAGGTAGGGGGGTAGGGAGGAGATAGGTCAGTCCGGGGAGGACGGACAGGTCAAGGGGGCGGGATGAGGTTAGTAGATAGGAGATGGGGGTGGGGCTTGAGGTGGGAGGAGGGGATAGATGAGGGGAAAAACAGGTTAGGGAAGTGGAGATGAGCTGGGCTGGTTTTGGGATGCGGCTGGGGGAGGAGAGATTTTGAAGCTTGTGAAATCCACATTGATACCATTGGGCTGCAGGGTTCCCAGGCTGAATAGGATTTGCTGTTCCTGCAGCCTTCGGGTGGCATCATTGTGGCATTGCAGGAGGCCCAGGATGGACATGTCGTCTGAGGAATGGGAGGGGGGAGTTGAAATGGTTCGCGACTGGGACGTGCAATTGTTTGTTGCGAACTGAGTGCAGGTGTTCTGCAAAGCGGTCCCCAAGCCTCCGCTTGGTTTCCCCGATGTAGAGGAAGCCACAACGGGTACAGCGGATGCAGTATACCACATTGGCAGATGTGCAGGTGAACATCTGCCTGATGTGGAAAGTCTTCTTGGGGCCTTGGATTGGGGTGAGGGAGGTGGTGTGGGGGCAGGTGTAGCACTTCCTGCGGTTGCAGGGAAAAATGCCGGGTGTGGTGGGGCTGGAGGGGAGGTGTGGAGCGGACAAGGGAGTCACGGGGGGAGTGGTCCCTCCGGAAGGCAGATTAGGGTGGGGAGGGAAAAATGTCTTTGGTGGTGGGGTCTGATTGCACATGGCGGAAGTGTCGGAGGATGATGCACGGGATCCGGAGGTTGGTGGGGCGGTACATGAGGACGAGGGGGATTCTTTTTTGATTATTATTGCGGGGACGGGGCGTGAGGGATGTGTTACGGGAAATGCAGGAGACACGGTCGAGGGCGTTCTCGACCACTGTTGGGGGGAAGTTGCAGTCCTTGAAGAATGAGGACATCTGAGATGTATGGGAGTGGAATGTCTCATCCTGGGAGCAGATGCGGCGGAGGCGAAGGAATTGGGAATAGGGGATGGCATTTTTGCAGGAGGGTGGGTGGGAGGAGGTGTATTCCAGGTAGCTGTGGGAGTCAGTGGGCTTGAAATGGACATCGGTTTCTAGGTGGTTACCCGAGATGGAGACAGAGAGGTCCAGGAAGGAGAGAAAAGTGTTGGAGATGGTCCAGGTGAACTTCAGGTTGGGGTGGAAGGTGTTGGTGAAGTGGATGAACTGTTTGAGCTCCTCGTGGGAGCACGAGGCGACGCCGATGCAGTCATCAATGTAATGGAGGAAGAGGTGGGGTTTAGGGCCAGTGTAGGTACGGAAGAGGGACTGTTCCACGTAACCTACAAAGAGGCAGGCATAGCTTGGGCCCATGCGGGTAACCATGGCCACCCCCTTTGTCTGTAGGAAGTGGGAGGAATTGTTGAGGGGGAGGACGAGTTCGGCTAAGCGGATGAGGGTGTCGGTGGAGGGGGATTGGTCAGTTCTGCGGGACAGGAAGAAGCAGAGGTCCTTTAGGCCATCAGCATGGGGAATACAGGTGTATAGGGACTGGACGTCCATAGTAACATCACATCCGCCACCGCCGGGTACCCCACTTCCGGGACAGCGAACACCGCCGCTGCTGAAACCACCGCCCCCATCTCCGAAACCAACACCACAGACACTACCATCATCGCTGCTGCCGCCGCTGCTCCACCCACAGCCGACGCCGAAAACGCTCCGCCCACTGCCTCCACAGCCAGCAGCTCCAGAGAAGACAGCAACACTGAGCCCTGCCGAGTCTTCACCATCCCCCCAGACCTCCCCCTTACTGAGGACGAACGGTCAGTCCTCAGTAAAGGGCTCACCTTTGTCCCCCTCCACCCACATATCAACGAATACCGCTCACGCTTGGATATTGAGCAGTTTTTCCGCCGCCGCCGCCGCCTCCACGCTTACTTCTCTACCCGCTAATCGAACCCTCCCTCCCGCCTCCAACACAAGCCCTCCTCCTGGACACCACCCCAAGGCTTCCTACCCTCCCTCGACCTCTTCATCTCCAACTGCCGTCGAGACATCAATCGCCTCAACCTCTCTACCCCTCTCAAACACTCCAACCTCTCCACCGCAGAACGTGCAGCCCTCCGCTCCCTCCGCTCCAATCCCAACCTCACCATAAAACCCACGGACAAGGGAGGGGCAGTCGTAGTATGGCGCACTGACCTCTACATTGCTGAGGCCAGGCGCCAACTCTCTGACACCTCCTCCTACCGCCCCCTGGATCATGACCCCACCCCCGGGCACCAAACCATCATCTCCCAAACCAGCCACAACCTCACTGTTCCCCAACCCTGCACCGCCCGCTTCTATCTCCTTCCCAAAATCCATAAACCTGAATGCCCTGGTCGACCCATTGTCTCCGCCTGCTCCTGCCCCACCGAATTCATCTCCACCTACCGAGACTCCATTTTCACCCCCTTGGTCCAGGAACTCCCTACCTACGTCCGTGACACCACCCACGCCCTCCACCTCCTCCAGAACTTCCAATTCCCCGGTCCCCAACACCTCATTTTTACTATGGACGTCCAGTCCCTATCCACCTGTATTCCCCATGCAGATGGCCTAAAGGCTCTCCGCTTCTTCCTGTCCCGCAGAACTGACCAATCCCCCTCCACCGACACCCTCATCCGCTGAGCCGAACTCGTCCTCGCCCTCAACAACTTCTCTTTCAATTCCTCCCACTTCCTACAGACAAAGGGGGTGGCCATGGGTACCCGCATGGGCCCAAGCTATGCCTGCCTCTTTGTAGGTTAGGTGGAACAATCCCTCTTCCGTACCTACACTGGCCCTAAACCCCACCTCTTCCTCCGTCACATTGATGACTGCATCGGCGCCGCCTCGCGCTCCCATGAGGAGCTCAAACAGTTCATCCACTTCAACACCTTCCACCCCAACCTGAAGTTCACCTGGACCATCTCCAACACTTCTCTCTCCTTCCTGGACCTCTCTGTCTCCATCTCGGGTAACCACCTAGAAACCGATGTCCATTTCAAGCCCACTAACTCCCACAGCTACCTGGAATACACCTCCTCCCACCCACCTTCCTGCAAAAATGCCATCCCCTATTCCCAATTCCTTCGCATCTGCTCCCAGGATGAGACATTCCACTCCCATACATCTCAGATGTCCTCATTCTTCAAGGACCGCAACTTTCCCCCCAACAGTGGTCGAGAACGCCCTCGACCGTGTCTCCCGCATTTCCCGGAACACATCCCTCACGCCCCGTCCCCGCAATAATAATCAAAAAAGAATCCCCCTCGTCCTTACGTACCACCCCACCAACCTCCGGATTCAACGCATCATCCTCCGACACTTCCGCCATCTGCAATCAGACCCCACCACCAAAGACATTTTTCCCTCCCCACCCTTATCTGCCTTCCGGAGGGACCACTCCCCCCGCGACTCCCTTGCCCGCTCCACACTCCCCTCCAGCCCCACCACACCCGGCACTTTTCCTTACAACCGCAGGAAGTGCTACACCTGCCCCCACACCACCTCCCTCACCCCAATCCCAGGCCCCAAGAAGACTTTCCACATCAGGCAGATGTTCACCTGCACATCTGCCAATGTGGTATACTGCATCCGCTGTACCCGTTGTGGCTTCCTCTACATCGGGGAAACCAAGCAGAACACCTGTGCTCAGTTCGCAACAAACAACTGCACCTCCCAGTCGCGAACCATTTCAACTCCCCCTCCCATTCCTCAGACGACATGTCCATCCTGGGCCTCCTGCAGTGCCACAGTGATGCCACCCGAAGGCTGCAGGAACAGCAAATCATATTCAGCCTGGGAACCCTGCAGCCCAATGGCATCAATGTGGATTTCACAAGCTTCAAAATCTCCCCTCCCCCAACCGCATCCCAAAACCAGACCAGCTCATCTCCACCTCCCTAACCTGTTTTCCCTCTCACCTCAAGCCACACCCCCATCTCCTATCTACTAACATCATCCCGCCCCCTTGACCTGTCCATCCTCCCTGGACTGACCTATCTCCTCCCTACCCCCCTACCTACACTCACCTTTCCTGGCTCCATCCGCGCCTCTTCGACTTGTCTGCCTCCTCTCCACCTATCCTCTCCTCTGTCCGCCTCCCCCTCTCTCCCTATTTATTTCAGAACCCTCTTCCCCTCCCCCATTTCTGATGAAGGGTCTAGGCCCGAAACGTCAAGCTTTCCTGCTCCTATGATGCTGCTTGGCCTGCTGTGTTCATCCAGCCCCATGCCTTGTCATCTCGGATTCTCCAGCATCTGCAGTACCTTTTATCTCTGCCTTCAGGATCTTATTATGTTTCAATTAAGTCACCTCTGACTCTTCTAAACTCTGGAGAATACAGACCTAGCTTGTCCAGCCTTCCCTCACAATGCAATCTGCTCATTCTAGATAACAGTCTAGTGAATTTTCTGTTAACTGCTTCCAACACAACCAGTGGGCAACGTCACATCCTGGTGTCACATCTACCGCTACCTCCAAGGCCTGTCTGTTTCCCTACGTAACGAATATGTCTAGTTCTTCTTCCACTCCTCTTGTCCAGCCGAGCCACTAGTGTGCCACAAACCTAGTTCGGACTACGGTCTTCCGAGGAACCAATGCTTTCACCAGTATCCAAAGTAGAGAAAACGGATTAGCGAGTAGGTCCTCAGGGGACTGCTGCATCTTCCTGGTTCCCTTGGATTGGCTGGCAGTCACCCATACCCATTCTGCTTCCATGCAGAAAGCCTGGAGTGTGACCATCTCTCTAAATGTACTATCCACATAGCTCTCAGCCTCACAGAAGCACAACAAAAATTCCAGCTGCCACTCGAAGAATCATAGAACACCGACGGTGCAGAGGAGGCCATTTGGCCCACTGAGTCTGCACTGAACCTCAGAAAAACATCTGACCTAGATTTTAGCATCTTCCATGACAGATGTTAAGCTAACTCGTTTATAGATCTCTGCTCTTTGCCTCCTTCCTAGTATGGAAAATTTACAGTTCCTATTTTCCAATCCAGTGGATTATTTTATGACTCTAGGAAATTTTGGAAATTAGAAACAATGCACCTACTATCTCTGCAGTCACTTCTTTTAAGACCTAGGATCAAGTCCATCAGGATGAGGGGATTGTCTACTTTCAGTTTGAATAATTTTCTTACTACTCCTTTCCAGGTCTGATTGTTAAGTTTTAAGTTTCTCCTTTCATTCACCTCGAGACATAATTATATCTAGAATATCATTTGTACGTTCAAAAGTGAAGTCAGATACAAAAATATGTTTAATTCATCAGCTATTTCCTTATTTTCCATTATTTATTCCCATGACTCACTCCCAAGAGACGCAATACTCATATTACACAGTTTCATTTCTAAAATATTTTTAAGAACTAATACTAATTTTAAATTTGAAGCTAGATTTCTCTCATTGTAATTTCCACTTATTTTTGCTGTGCTTTTACATTCTGTCTAATCTTTCAATTTGCCACTAACTTGTACAGACTTAGGTATAAAGTCACACAGCATGGAAACAGACCCTTCCGTCCAACTTGTCCATACCAACCAGACATCCCAATCTGATCTAGTCCCGGTTGGCAGCATTTGGCCCATATCCCTCCAAACCCTTTGGTTTTGTTCATGTTCATGTTACATTCCTTTTAAATATTGTAATTGTACCCACCTCCACCACTTCCTCTGGCAGCACTACCCTCTGCATGAAAAAGTTAATTCTCAGGTCCTTTTCAAATCTTTCCTCTCTCACCTGAAACCTATGGCCTCTAGTTTTGGACTCCCTCACCCTAAGAAAATGACCTCATCTTTCACCCTATCCATGCCCCTCATGATTTTATATAAACCCCCTTAAGATCACCCCTCAGTTTCTGATGCTCCATGGGAAAAAACCCAGCCTATTCAGCCTCTCCCAGTAACTCAAACCTTCCAGTCCCAGCAACTTCCTTGTTAATCCTTTTTTGCACCCTGTCAAGTTTAATAATATCCTTCCAACAGAAGGGTAACCAGACTTGTATGCAGTGTTCTAAATGTGGACTTAAGTGTCCTGTACAGCTGCAACATGACCTCCCAACTCCTATACTCAATGTTCTGACGGATGAAGGCCTTCTTCACCACCACGTCTACCTATGACTCCACTTTCAAGCAAATGTGTGTTATGGACCAGACCAAACCCTTTCAAAATATATTAAGATAGCCTAGACCCTAACTTGTTCTTATTTTAAATGAAAGGAGTAAGGCAGTGTGTCCCAGATGCAATTTGACTGATCAAACTATTAGACTTTTAAGCAAAGCACCTTATTTCTATGCTACAGTTAAAATATAACAAAGTAAAAATAAAAGAATTGGCTTAACTATAGCTCTATTGAAATGCTTAACAAGATAATATATTAACTACTACTGTTCCAAAATAGTAACATCCCTTAACACACCCTCAGCAAAGGTAAATTCAGTAAAATAGATCGTCTCACATGCAATTCTAGCAGGAAGAGAAGCCCAGCTCTTAGCTGAAACAGGAAGAATAAAAGCTTCCACATCCAGTTTCAAGACCCCCACCAACTGCTGAACACTAAAACTAAAAATCCTGGTTCTATGGGAGCTTGACTCCATCCATTCAGGCTGCTTCTATTGTTTCAACTTTTAAAAACAAAACCCAAGGCATCACAAGCTGTTAACTTTATTGGCTCAGAGCAGAATGCTCTCCACTTCTGCTTCAACTTTTCTTCTTTAAAAAGAGGAGGGTCAAAATATACCTCTTAAAGCCATCGTATCATTATGCACCTGTACTCCAAGATCTCTTTGTTCAGCAACACTCACTAGGAACTTACCATTAAGTGTAGAAGTCCTGCCCTGGTTTACTTTACCAAAATGCAATCTCACATCTAAATTAAATTCCATTTGCCACTCCTCAGCCCATTGGCCTTGCTGATCAAGGTCCCAAATGTACTCCAAAATAATCATCTTCACTATCCACTACTACATCTACTTTGGTGATTCTTGTTCTTTCAGTTTGATATTATCCTTAAGTAGAACGGTGCTCCCATCTCTAAAGTTATTCTTTTTCAATGGAATACATCTTAGCTGAGTAATATTAACTACCTGTTTAAATGTCTGCCATTATATCTCTATAAACCTGTCCTTAATATAATTTTCAAGTTCACTTCAGCCCACTCAACTTCACATCCTCGTAATTATCCCCCTGAAGTTCAAGATATCAGTCTGACATTTGTTTCTTGCTGAAACAAACTGAAATTCAATTACAGATAGCAAGAACTGCAGATGCTGGAGTCAGAGATGCAGTGTGGACCTGGAGGAACACAGTAGGTCAGACAGCATCAGAGGAACAAAGGAGGTGACGTTTCAGGTTGGGACCCTTCTTCAGAAATGTGGAGGAGCAAGGGAGCTGAGAAATAAATAGAGGGAGGGTGAGTGGGGCTGGGGAAAGACAGGTGGGGTAGTGATAGGTGGATGCAGGTAGGGAGATGTGGGGATTGGTCAGTGGAATGGGTGGGGCGGATAGGTGGGACAGAAGATGGACAGGTTGTGTTAGGTCAAGGAGGCAGGAATGAGAGGGAGGTTTGGATGTGCGATGAGGCAGGGGGTAGGGAGATTTTAGAACTGGTGAATTCCATGTTAAGACCAACGGGCTGCAGACGCCCGCGGCAGAATATGCGGTGTTGTTCCTCTGCTTTGCATATGGCATCATTACCGCACTGGAGGCAGCCCAGGATGGACATGTCATCAAGGGAGTGGGGGGAGGAGTTAAAATTGTTGGTGACTGGAAGGTGATGTCATTAATCGCATATGCGGGTGCGGGGGGGATTGGGGGAAAAGAGATGCAGGGGCAGACGTAGCACTTCCTGCGGTTGCAGGGAAAAGGTGCCAGGTGTGGTGGGGTTAGTGGGGAGTGAGTAGTCCCTACAAAGGCAGATGGGCTGGGGAGGAAAACATCCCTTTGGTCGTGAGGTCAGAATGTCGGTGGCGGAAATGGCAGAGAATGATACGCTGGATGTGGAGGTTGGTGGGGTGGTAAGTGAGGCCCAGGGGAATTCTGTCTTTTTTCTGGGGAGGTTGGGGGAACTTTAGGACAGAAGTGTGGGAAATGCAACAGATGCGGTTGAGGGCATTTTTGATCACTGGATGGAGGAGGTTGCGGACATGATCATTGCTACCAGGAGACACCTCTATTACAGAGTCAATAATTAATCCTGTCTTTACTTACATTAGCAGACCTAGAATAACCTACTCTATAGTAGGCTTTAGAAAGTGCTGACCTAATAAAAAGTGTCTAGAAAACGCTCTACAAACTGACCCCTCAGATTTTTCTCCCCACAATCTGATTTGTCAAATAAATTAGAGAAGAATAGGAGTACATTAAAATCACTGATTATTGCTTCACCTTTGTCACAAGTCCTCACCTTTTTTTCTGTATTTCTATTCTCTTGTTTGATTCTTGTTAGGGGTATATAAACTGCTTCCACATGCAACTTCTTGCCTTTATATTTTTCTAGCTTCTTGAACTTCAAAAATGTCGTATGTCCTTGAATATTCAGGTCATAACCTTTGTCATTTGTAACCATGTCGATGTAATGCTTATCAGAGGACAAAAAAAATGCATATTGAGCATCAATTTGACCTTGCCTGCAGTGGGAAAATAGCTGCATTTTGTGGTAACTGCCAAGGGCAGAGACCTTAAGATGAAGAATACTTTTACTCAGAATGCAAAGATACTTCACCTCCTAAACCAAAGGCTTAACAGCTATACAAATTATTTTCACTTCTTGTGACATTTAAGATAAATGCCTTGGGTCCCATAATTCAGGTAGCATTCTTAAATTTCAACTAAGTATTACAATTATGTCATAAGCTACACCAAAAGAAAATAAGTAAAGAAAACAATTCATACGCACCTTACTTACATTACATCAATTACATTTAAAAAGTTAGTTTAATTCAGTGCCGGCATTGAGCATCACCAGTTTACCACCTGAAATCCCATTCTGTGAACACTTGAGCACTGTTCAAAGTCAGTCGTAGTACTGTCTCTCATATGGTACGTTAAACCAATGGATTTCACTAGTGAGCTGTAAAAATTGTTCAAATGTGCCTTGAAAGTTTGAACTACAAAAGGTAATGAAAAAATAACCACAAATATGGTTTCACCTCAAACACTCCAATCCAAATTACAACTCATAAAACTCTTCAAAATTAAACATCAAGTTAAAAGTGAGGTATGGGTATATCGATTCGAAAATGCAAACTTTCAAACACAGGTGACTAAAGGGCAAAATTGAGATGACATGATAGCTGTTACTCGTGACCATAGAAACCAAGCAGCAGCATTCACACATATTTAGTGAATTGCACAAGGAATCTGAAGTTTGGCAAGTTATCTTTGTATGTGTTTTGACTGACTGCTGTACAGGAATAACTGACTATCTCCCGTCATTTATTGCTGTTCTCTTGCCATTTCTGACAATATACTTTGACAAGCTATTCAACTCAAGGGGACATATGTAAAAACAACAGGAGGAGCGCTTGGCAGTGAAGCAAGATTTGTGGGTGTGCCGGTCATCGATTGCTCCCTGGATCTAACGGTTCTGCACACACCAACAGACCCAAGTTTATGACTAACCTGGTAAACTACAATTTACTGTATTTTGTGTTTGATTCTGATCCATTGAATTTCAGATATATATCAATTATTTAACAAAAATTATGCTTTTTAAAAATATTAAGACAAATATGAAATATTATCTGTGAAATTCAGACTTCTGAACAGAGTGCAGTATATGGAACAGATTCAAGGCCATGAACAGATAGAAGTATTTGAGCTGAGTAGAAAAAAAAAAAATGCCAAAATCTACTCAACTTGTTCAAAGAAGTTACTACACACTTCGGGAACAGGTGGAGTTGAACCCTGGACAATACCACTGCACCGCAAGAGGGCCAACATGTTGGATTGCAGTCGAATACAAACGTATTTTTTGCAGTGAATTTGAAACATTAATGCTTTGAATGCACTTGTATGCACTATGAACAAAGAACAAAGAACAAAGAAAATTACAGCACAGGAACAGGCCCTTCAGCCCTCCAAGCCTGCGCCGATCGAGATCCTTTGTCTAAACCTTTCATCTATCTTCTAAGGGTCTGTATCCCTTTGCTCCCTGTCCATCCATGTACCTGTCCAGGTACATCTTAAAAAGACACTAACGTGTCTGCGTCGACCACCTCCGCTGGCAACGTGTTCCAGGCACCCACCATCCTCTGCGTAAAGAACTTTCCATGCATATCTCCCTCAAACTTTCCTCCTCTCACTTTGAACTCATGACCCCTAGTAATTGAGTCCCCGACTCTGGGGAAAAAAGCCTCTTGCTATCCACCTTGTCTATACCCGCAATGATTTTGTAGACCTCAATCAGGTCCCCCCTCAATCTCCGTATTTCTAATGAAAATAATCCTAGTCTATTCAACCTTTCTTCACAGCTAGCGCCCTCCATACCAGGCAACATCCTGGTGAACCTCCTCTGCACCCTCTGCAAAGCATCCACATCCTTTTGGTAATGTGGCGAGCAGAACTGTACGCAGTACTCGAAATGTGGCCGAACCAAAGTCTTATACAACTGTAACATGACCTGCCAACTCTTGTACTCAATACCCCATCCGATGAATGAAAGCATGCCATATGCCTTCTTGACCACTATCAACCTGCGTTGCCACCTTCAAGGAACAATGGACCTGAACACCCAGATCTCTCTGTACATCAATTTTCCCCAGGACTTTTCCATTTACTGTATAGTTTGCTCTTGAATTAGATCTACCAAAATGCACCACCTCGCATTTGCCCAGATTGAACTCCATCTGCTATTTATCTGCCCAACTCTCCAATCTATCTATATTCTGCTGTAATCTCTGACAGTCCCCTTCACTATCTGCTACTCCACCAAACTTCGTGTCCTCTGAAAACTTGCTAATCAGACCACCTATACCTTCCTCCAAATCATTTACGTACATCTCAAACAACAATGGTCCCAGCACAGATCCCTGTGGAACACCACTGGTCACAGGTCTCCAATTTGAGAAACCCCCTTCCACTACTACTCTGTCTCCTAGGCTAGCCAGTTTTTTATCCATCTAGCTAGCACACCCTAGACCCCATGCGACTTCACTTTCTCCATCAGCCTGCCATGGGGAACCTTATCAAACGCCTTACTGAAGTTCATGTATATGACATCTACAGCCTTTCCCTCAATCAACTTTGTCACATCCTCAAAGAATTCTATTACGTTGGTAAGACATGACCTTCCCTGCACAAAGCCATGTTGTCTATCACTGATAAGCCCATTTTCTTCCAAATGGGAACAGATCCTATCCCTCAGTATCTTCTCCAGCAGCTTCCCTACCACTGACGTGAGGCTCACCGGTCGATAATCACCTGGATTATCCCTGCTACCCTTCTTAAACAAGGGGACAATATTAGCAATTCTCCAGTCCTCCGAGACCTCACCAGTGTTGAAGGATGCTGCAAAGATATCTGTTAAGGCCCCAGCTCTTTCCTCTCTCGCTTCCCTCAATAACCTGCGATAGATCCCATCAGGACCTGGGGACTTGTCCACCTTAATGCCTTTTAGGATACCCAACACTTCCTCCCTCCTTATGTCGACTTGACCTGGAGTAATCAAACATCTATCCCTAACCTCAACATCCGTCATGTCCCTCTCCTTCGTGAATACCGATGTAAAGTACTAGTTAAGAATGACACCCATTTTCTCTGACTCAATGCATAACTTTCCTTCTTTGTCCTTAAGTGGGCCAATCCTTTGTCGAGTTACCCTCTTGCTCTTTACATATGAATAAAACGCTTTGGGATTTTCCTTAACCATGTTTGCTAAAGATATCTCATGTCCCCTTTCAGCCCTCTTAATTCCTCGTTTCAGATTCGCCCTACATTTCTGATATTCTTCCAAAGCTTCGTCTGTCTTCAGTCGCCTAGACCTTATGCATGCTTCCTTTTTCCTCTTCGCTAGTCTCACAATTTCACCTGTCATCCATGGTTCCCTAATCTTGCCATTTCTATCCCTCATTTTCACAGGAACATGTCTCTCCTGCACGCTAATCAACCTCTCTTTAAAAGCCTCCCACATATCACATGTGGATTTACCTTCAAACAGTTTCTCCCATTCGAAATTCTCCAGATCTTGCTAAATTTTGGTATAGTTGGCGTTCCCCCAGTTTAGAACTCTTCCTTTAGGACACTCTCATCTTTGTCCATGAGTATTGTAAAACTTGTAGAATTGTGGTCACTATTTCCAAATTCGTTCCCTATTGTAACTTCAACCACCTGGCCAGGCTCATTCCCCAACACCAGGTCCAGTATGGCCCCTTCTCGAGTTGCACTACATACATATTGCTCTAGAAAACCGTCCTGGACGCTCCTTACAAATTCTGCTCCATCTGAACCCCGAACACTATGTGAATCCCAGTCAATGTTGGGAAAATTAAAATCTCCCATCACCACCACCCTGTTGCTCCTACACCTTTCCATAATCTGTTTACATATTTGTACCTCTATCTCACGCTGGCTGTTGGGAGGCCTGTAGTACAGCCCCAACATTGTTACTGCACCCTTCCTATTTCTGAGTTCTACCCATATTGCCTCACTGCTCAAGTCCTCCATAGTGCCCTCCTTCGGTACAGCTGTGATATCATCTTTGACC
The DNA here is from genome assembly GCA_024137785.1 of Ginglymostoma cirratum. Taxonomy (NCBI): domain Eukaryota; kingdom Metazoa; phylum Chordata; class Chondrichthyes; order Orectolobiformes; family Ginglymostomatidae; genus Ginglymostoma; species Ginglymostoma cirratum. The sequence goes on from JAHRHZ010000012.1 coordinate 79,910,913, forward strand.
AGTAATGCAACTCCTCCACCCCTTTTACTCCCTCTCTATCTCGCCTGAAGCATCAATATCCTGGGACATCTAGTTGCCAATCATGCCCTTCCCTCAACCAAGTTTCAGTGATAGCAATAACATCATACTCCCAGGTACCGATCCAAGCCCTAAGTTCTTCTGCCTTATCTACTACACTTCTCGCATTAAAACAAATGCGCCTCAGACCACCTGTCACTTTGTGTTCATCATCTGCTCCCTGCCTACTCTTCCCTTTCGTCTTGCTGACTCCATTATCTAGTTCCCTACAGGCTTTAGTTACTACCTCCTTTCTGTCCAATAACCTGTCCAATATTTGGTTCCCATCCCCCTGCCACATTAGTTTAAACCCTCCCCCACAGCGTTAGCAAAAGCACCCCCAAGGACATTGGTTCCAGTCCAGCCCAGGTGTAGACCGTCCAATTTGTAATAGTCCCACCTTCCCCAGAACCAGTCCCAAAGTCCCAAAAATCTGAACCCCTCCCTCCTGCACCATCTCTCAAGCCACGCATTCATCCTGGCTATTCTTTCATTTCTGCTCTGACTAGCACGTGGCACTGGTAGCAATCTTGAGATTACTACCTTTGAGGTCTTACTTTTTAACTTGGCTCCTAACTCCCTAATTCTGCTTGTAGGACCTCACCCCGTTGTCTACCTATATCACTGGTGCCTTTATGCACCACGACAACTGACTGTTCGCCCTCCCCCTTCAGAATGTTCTGCAGCCGATCTGGGACATCCTTGACCCCTATGTTGTAAACTTATCTAGTAACATTGTAACCATAGTAAATGCAAGTAAATGTGACAAATATAAATGATCAATTCAGCTGAAAAAGTGCGCATGCCATGGAATTGTTTGCCTCATTGAAGTGTGCTGTGTTACTGAAAAGGTTGGAAACCACTGCAGTAGACAGCGATCTTACCTTAAATTTCATAAACAGTAGATAAGTACTTGCACTAAGTTAGGTCATCAAACACCAAAAGAAAATAAGCATTCATACACACTTACATTAAAAGTTAGTTTACTTCTGCGTCAGCATTGAGCATCAAACATTTATCAGCTCAATTCTCAATCTGTGGACACTCGAGTGCTGTTGCAGTCAAAGACAGTAGTATTCAGAGTACTGCCTTTCATATGACAGATGAAACCAGTGGACTTCAACCGTTATGCTGTGTCAGTGTGCTATAAAAATTGTCCAAATGTGCTGTGAAATTTTGAATTACTAAAGATAACAATGTCCAAATCAGTGAGGAGATTCCAACCCAGTGCCAACATCATGAATTAAAGTTCAATGCATATGAATGGTTGATTTTTTTTTCCCCCTTTCACCACTCTTCGCCAACTAAACCTTTCTACTCACTCCAAACACACAACTGGTGGTCTGCTCCTCAGAAATATTTTCCTCCTTCTGAAGGCTACTTAAAAATATTTTGCACAGAGGACAAACTAACTTGGAAGTTCCTATGCCTTGCTCCACAAGACTGCAGACCATAAGATATAGGAGCAGAATTAGACCATTTGGTCCACTGAGTCTGCTGCACCATGCAATCATTGCTGCCATGTTTCTCAACCCCATTCTCCTGCTTTCTCCCCATAACCCTTGACCCTGTTACTAATCAAGAACCTATCGCTGCCTTAAATTCACTCAATGACTTGGCCTCCACAACCTTCTGCTGCAATGTGGTTTTTCACACGTGACAATAACAAACCAAATCAAATCAACGAGTTCCACAGATTAACCACTCTCTGGCTGAAGAAATTCGTCCTCATCTCAGTTCTAAAGGGTCAGCCCTTCACTTTGAGGCCGTGTCCTCAGGTCCTAGTCTCCACTACTATTGGAAACACATTCTCCATGCTCACTCTGTCCAGGCCTCTCAGCATTCTGTAAGTTTCAATGAGATTCTCCATCATCCTTCTAAACCCTACTGAGTACAGCCACAGAAGTGCTCAACCACTCCTTAATGCACATCAGGTCCCATTATGAAATTAACAATTTAACTGATCTGAAAAAAAAAAAATCAACTGGAGCCTGGATAGACAACTTAGTCCTTCTCTCTGACAATAGACCTATTTACTGCATGTCAGTGTGCATGTACACCCGTGTGTGTGTGTATGTGCGAGAGACACAGGAAATAGTGCTATACTAAAAAATACTTGATAACGGACCCTGGCACCTTCCCCACTACTTACATCAGACTCACTGGCCTATAATTCCCTGTTTTCTCTATACCTCTCCTTTTAAACAGTAGGATTACATTAGCTACTGCTCAATCTGTAGGAAATGTTCCAGAGTCTGAAGAAACTCAGTTACATCCTTGGTCACTCTGGGATGTAGATTATCAAACTCTGGGAATTTATCAGTCTTCAAACCCATCAATTTCTACAATCATTTATCTACTAACACAGATGTGCTTCAGTTCCTCCCTCTCACAAAACCAAGTGTTCGCCATTATTTCTGGTCCATTATTTGTGTCCTCCGTTGGGAAGGCAGAAGTATGAATTTAGTTTGTCAGCCTTTTCTTCGCTCCCCATTATAAATGGCCCCATTGCCAACAGTAAAGAACCCACATTTGTTTTCACCAATCCTTTTTCTCTTTACATACTTTGTAAAATTTTACAATCATTTCTTATGTTCCCCATAAGCTTATTCACATTCTCTACTTTCAGCTCTATTGTTTTCATTCTTGCCAATTTGTATTCCTCTTATTTTGCAACTAGTACTACCTCTTATTTCTCTCAGCAGCCAATGGTTTGGCCTTCGTTTCCTGTTCACTTCTGAGCCAGACAAGAATAAGCCATTTTTGTAGTTTACCGATTCATCTTTGAATAATTGCCACTGCCAATCTATTGTCATTCCTTTCAGTCACATTTCCCAATCCGAGATAGCCAACTCCCAGCTCATACTATCATAGTTTGTTTTTGTTATTAGTTTGTGGGATAAGGGCTTCACTAGCTGCAAAGCATTTACTGTCCATCTTAGTTGCCCTTGACAAGGTAGTAGTGAGCTACATTCTTAAATCACTGCAATCCACCAGCTGTGGGTTGACCCACAATGTCCTTAGTGAGGGAATTCCACAAATTTGAACCAGCAACAGTGAGGGAATGGTGATATATTTACAAGTCAGGATGGTGAGTGGCTTGGAGGGTAACTTGCAGGTGGTGGTGTCCCCATATATCTGCTACTGTTGTCCTTCCAGATGGAAGTGATGGTGGGTTTGGAAGGTGCTGTCTGAGGATCTTTGGTGAATTTATGCAATGCATGTTATGAAAGTACACACTGCTGCTACTGAGCACTGGTGGAGTAGGGACTGGCTGCTTGTGAATGTGGTGTCAATCAAGCCAGCTGCTTTGTCCTGGATGGTGTCAAGCTCCTGGAGTGTTCTTGGAGCTGCACCAATCCACGCTTTTGGGGAGTACTCCATCACACTCCTGACGTGTGCCTTGATTTAATTGATTAGGGCAGAGTGACAGACATTGTTTACCTGGACTTTAGAAAAGTCTTTGACAAGGTTCTACATAGTAAACTAATTAATAAAGTTAGATCACATGGCATTCAGGGTGCACTTGCCAATTGGATACAAAATTGGCTTTATGGTTGAAGACAGAGGATGGTGGTGGAGTGTCGTTTTTCCAGACTAGAGACCTGTGACCAGCAGCGTTCCACAGGGATTGGTACTAGGTCCACTTTTGTCTGTCATTTTATACAAGTGATATGGATGAGAATATAGGAGGCATGGTTAGTGAGCTTGCAGATGACACCAAAATTGGTGGTATAGTCAACAGTGAAGAAAGTTATCCAAGATTATAAAAATCTTAATCAATTGAGTCAACGGGCTGAGAAGTGGCAGATTGAGTTTAATTTGGATAAACGTGAGGTATTACATTTTGGTAAAACATGCAAGGGCATGACTTATACAATAAATGGCAGAGCACTTGCCAGTGTTGTAGAACAGGGATTCAGATACATAATTCTTTGAAATTTGCATCACAGATGGACAGGGTGGTTAAGATAATATTTCGCATGTTTGCCTTCCTTGCTCAGACCTAAGTATAGGAGTTGGGACATCATGTTGAGGTTGTATAGGACACTGGTGAGGCCTTTTCTGGAGTAGAGTTTGTAGTTCTGGTCACCCTGTTATAGGAAAGATATTAACTGGAGAGATAAACTGAGAAGATTAGCAGGATGTTGCTTTAGATGGAGGGCTTGAGTTATAAAAATAGGTTGGATAGGCTGGGATATTTTCCACGTAGAAAGTTGAGCGGTATCCTCACAGAGGTTTATAATATCATGTGGGGAACATATAGGTGATTAGCAATGATCCTTTCCCCCAGGGTAGAAGTTCAAAACAAGGGGGCATCTTTTTAAGTTGAGTGGAGAAACGTTTAAAAAGGACATGAGGGGCAATGTTTTTACAGAGTGGTTCGCATGTGGAATGAACTGCTAGAGAAGTGGTGAATGCAGGTATAGTTACAATGTTTAAAAGACATTTGGATAAGTACATGAATAGGAAAGATTTGGAGTAATAAGGGCCCAACGCAAGCAGGTGGGACTAGTTTAGGTTAAGAACGTGGTCAATGTTGACCGGTTCCACCAAAGAGTCCGTTTCCATGCTGTATGGCTCTATGATTTTAGCAGAGATACTGGCCAGTCATTAGTTTGCCTTTGCCTATGCCTCATCCTCAGACCTGACACCAGGATGAACTGTCCTGTAGGATGCGCCGTATCTGCGTGGGTTTCCTCTGGGTGCTCCGGTTTCCTCCCACAGTCCAAAGACACGCAGGCTAGGTGGATTGGCCAAGCTAAATTGCCCATAGCATTCAGGGATGTGTAGATTAGGGGAGTTACAGGGGAACGGGTCTGGGTGAGATGCTCTGAGGGTCGGTGTGGACTTGCTGGGCCGAAGGGTCTGTTTCCACACTGTAGGGATTCTACAATCTAGGATGATCTATGAGCTATGAAATAAGCATTCTATCTGCCAGCATTTCCAGGATGAAGGCAGAATCATGACAACGGGAAAATTCCCAACTCCCAGGTCCTGCCTTCACGATCCTGTTCCTTGTCTAGCATGAGTAAAATAACTTAGGGAATCACATTTCATCAGCTTGATGAAATTTCTGAATTTTACTCAATAACTTCATAGTTTGGTTTCGTTCAGATTTTCAACACCTTAAAACAAAAAAAAAATCACAAGAACAAAAAAAGGTGTTCCCAACAGCAGAAGTGATATCATAAACAATCTTACTCTTAAAACTATTCTTAAAAAAAACAAATTAAATATTCCAAGATAAAAATAATGTTCATGCTGACTCATAATAGATAGCACTTCTGAATACTACTGAATAAAACTGCATGGCTATTTCAACTAGACAATTAGATTTAATTTTTCTCCCTCTCAAAGACTAAATTTGAATTACTTATAGGTCAGAAAAAACATTAGTTCTACTCTGAAAAAATCATGTTTAAACATAAATGAAAATCAAAACCAATCACCAACCTGCACAAAATATTCCTGGTACCTCACTGCGCAGTATAACCGTTCGAACATTTTTATCACATTTAATTTCTTTTATAGCTTTCGACATCTAAACAAAAGAAAATGTTAAAATCCAAGTCAAAAAAATCCTAATCACAAAATCAAAAGTAGAATTTTTATGGCTTAGAAATAGGTTAGTCAGCCTGCCTTTTCGGGTGTTTACATGCAAATACGTTGAAGATCCTACCACTCCTTTCTCCTTTGTGTTCTGCATGAGGCAGCAAGTTCCACATTCCTGATGTAAAAAGTAGCACGCAGCTGGAGGAACACAGCAGGCCAGGCAGCATCAGAGGAGTAGGAAAGCTGACGTTTCGGGGCAGGACCCTTCTACAGAAATGGGGAGGAGAAGGGGGCTCCGAAATAAATAGAGGGTGGTTGGGCTGGGAAAGGTAGGTGGGATGGTGATAGCAGACAGGTAGTGGTGGGGATTGGTCAGTGAAGTGGGAGGAGCGAATAGGTGCTTGGGCCCATGCAGGTTCCCATGGCCACGCCCTTAGTCTGTAGGAAGTGGGAGGAGATGAAGGAACAGTTGTTAAGGGTAAGGACATCCAACCCCTGTATACTTGTTTCCCCATGCAGATGGCCTAAAAGCCCTCCGCTTCTTCCTCTCCCACAGGCCCAACCAGTCCCCCTCCACTAACAACCTTTTTCGCTTAACTGTCCTTACCCTTAACAACTTCTCCTTCAACTCCTTCCACTTCCTACAGACTGAGGGGGTGGCCATGGGAACCCGCATGGGCCCAAGCTATGCCTGCCTCTTCGTAGGATACGTGGAACAGTCCCTCTTCCGCAGCTACACTGGCACTATCCTCCAACTCTTCCTCTGCTAAATAAATGACTGTATTGGTGCTGCCTCATGCTCCCACAAGGAGCTCAAACAGTTCACCAACTTTACTAACACCTTACACCCCAACCTGGACCATCTCTGAAACCTCGCTCTCCTTCCTGGACCTCTGTCTCCATCTCTGGTGACCACCTCAAAACTGACATCTATTTCAAGCCCACCGACTCCCACAGCTACCTAGACTACACCTCATCTCACCCACCTTCCTGCAAGAATGCGATCCCATACTCCCAATTCCTCTGCCTCTGCCATGTCTGCTCCCAAGTTAAGGCATTCTACTCCCGAACATCCCAGATGTCCTCATATTTCAAGGACCGCAGCAACCCCCTTCAGTGGTCAAAAACGCACTTGACCGCACCTCTTGCGTTTCCCGCACCTCAGCCCTCACACTCCCTCCCTGCAATAAAAACAAAGACAGAATTTCCCTTGTCTTCACGCGTCACCCCATTAACCTCCGGATTCAACGCATCATTCTCCGCCACTTCCGCCACCTGCAATCGGTTCCCACTACGAAGGGTATATTTCCCTCCCTACCCTTATCTGCCTTCTGGAGGGACCACTCTCTTCGTGACTCCCTCATCCGCTCCACACTCCCCACTAGGCCCACCACCGCCGGCACCTTTTCCTGCAACCGCAGGAAGTGCTACACCTGCCCCTACAATTTCCCCTCCACCTCTATCGCTGGCCACAAAAAAAAACCTTCCACATCAGACAGAGGTTCACCTGCACATCTGCTAATGTGGTCTATTGCATCTGCTGTTCCCGATGTGGTCTCACCAACATAGAGGAGGCCAAGTGAAGGCTCGGAGACCGCTCTACAGAGCGCCTACATTCAGTTCACAACAAACACCTCCCAGTCGCGAACCACTTCAACTGCCTCTCCCACTCCCTGGACGACATGTCCATCCTGGGCCTCCTCCAGTGTCACAATGACACCACCCGGAAACTGGAGGAGCAGCACCTCATATTCCACCTTGGAAGCCTACAACCCAATGGTCTCAATGTGGACTTTACTAGCTTCAAAATCTCCCCACTCCCAGCCTCATCCCAAGACCAACCCTCCCTCTCATCCCGCCGCCTTGACCTGTCCGTCTTCTCTCGCACCTATTGCTCCTCCCACCTTACTGACCAATCCCTACCACTACCTACCTGCTATCACCATCCCACCTACTTTTCACAGCACAAACCCCCACTATTTATTTCAGAGCCCCCTTCCCCTCCCCCCATTTCTGAAGAAGGGTCCCGGCCTGATACGTCAGCCTTCCTGCTCCTCTGATGCTGCCTGGCCTGCTGTATTCCTCCAGCTCCATACTGTGTTATCTCAGACTCCAGCATCAGCCGTTCTTACTATCCCACACGTAAGAAGGTTTCTCCCAAATTTTCCACTGGGTTCAAGTTAATGCAGGTCTCAGTGACAAGGGCTGTGGCGATATTTGAAGCAAAATCATGTGGCGAATTCTAAACGTTAGAAGCACCTTGCTCCATTTTTTGTGCTTATGACAAGGAGCAAGTCAAGTTTCTCACTCGAAATTGGCATGTTTCCAATTAAAAGGGATTACTGCTCGCTAAACAATCCAAATTAACTGATTAATATTCAGTTTCCCATCTTACCAAATACAAAATAGACATCAAGAAATAAAACTAAGAACTGCAGATGCTGGAGTCTGAAAGAAAAACAGAAATTGGCACATCAGCTCATGGATGCTCCATTCAATATCTACTTGCATTCAATATTAACAGATATTGGCATCTGGTACGTGTCAGCATCCAAGGACCCTTACGGCACATCTGATCCACTAACTTCAACGCTTCAAGGCTGCACCGGCAACTGCCACTGTCCTGCTGCAGCAAGGGACATGGACCTAGCTCAGAGTGGACTAGGCTGCATCTCGGAGCTCTTCACTTCCTGTCAATGCTCACTAATTCGGAGCCTATCTGGATGCTCAGGCATCCCTGCCTCACATTGCCCTTGTGTCTGCACTAAACAGCAAGGAAAAATGGAAATGAAAGGAGCCAGGTAGCCCTGGCTGAGGGAAGCAAAGTGCAAAAAGGCAGGAAGCTCGTCATGATTGTCAGCAGTTGTCTGTCAAATCAAGAGGGATAGACTTCCCTCAGGAGGTCCTGGTACAGTGAGTCAAGTTTAGTCTCCAATACCAGTCCAAAGGCTTGGATAAACTAAGTCAGTCATTTCAGGTGGTCAGAGTTAGGATGATGTCCATATAAAGGATGAGAAGCAGAATATTGGTGAATCTACCACATATCATGGCTCTTTCTGCTATGTTGACAGGTGTTCTCCTTCTAGAATGTTACTTTTGGTGCAGGTGAGGTGGTGTCCCGAGCAAGCTAGTGGACAGTGTACAAGGTACACAAGATTACCATTGCTAGGGCTCAGGGTGGAGAGCGGGTGGGTGAGATGTTGCAGGCATAAAAGCAGAGAAAATGTGAGTATGATGTATTGGAGTGTAGTTGGTAGAAGTTACTCAGTGAAAAAATAATCTTGGCCCTTCCTATAATGATGGGCATTCATCCTGATAGCTGAGACTTCTCCAACTCCGGTGGTAACCTCAAACAGGCTGGCATGGCCTGGTGTCATGGACCTCACTGCTGGCCCTGGGGAGGGGAGGTGGGGAAGAGGAAGTCGCACATCTACACTACCCTATCTATCAGGACCTGCAGCTTCTTGGCCGCAAAGCAAGGAGCCAATTTCCCTTGTCTGGCATATCCAAGCCAAATGTGCAGCTCCGAACTGACAGAATTTGTCTGTAAGCACAACAGGCTTTCAAAGGCGGCATGGATGCAAGGGAAGACTGTTAATTCCAGCAGTAGTCAATTGTTCCACGAACAACGTCGGGACTGGAATCACACACGAGGATGGCATAGAAGAGGGGTAGATAGCTGACAAAGTGAGTTTGGGAAGACACGGCAAGAAAACCTGCTAGGCTTTGCAGCGAAAAGCTCTCTAGAATACTCAACATAACTTGCACTAAGTGAAAAATATCATGAGTGCAGCCCAGTCAATTTATTAGGTGACAATTTGATAATTAATTGCTTCCAGTTTCAGATATGGCCACAAATGGCCACACCTTCTCTACATCTAGTTGTATCACCTCTAAACCTTTCTTTTTCCTACAAAACAAAATCTCTCAGTTCTAGAATCATGCTTGCAATTCTCATTTGCATCTTGGCTAGTAATTCAATCTATTTTTTGTAATATGAATAATAGAACTGCATGCAGCACTCCAAATGTACAGTTTGATTTAAGTTCTCTGCTTTTCAGTTATTGTTGCTACTTATAATGAATGAGGATTTCTGCACACATACCCCTATGCTCTTCCACCCCATATAGACTTTCATTTTCCAAGGCACATGTGGCCTCCTTATACTTCCTACCAAAACTCATCTCCTTATATTTATCATAACAGATGTATTAATTTCTCGTTCACAAGCCTGTGTTATGAGATTATCAGTTCATCTTGCACTTTCCTCCTTGGGATTATTTACAACATATCACAGATGGCACAAATCTTTAAATTATTCTTCCGATTTATAAGTTCAAATTCTTCATGTAAACGGTGGGAGTATTTGCAGTACAGGTTTGTGGAACTTCATTTCCCATCTCCACCAGTCAACTCTCAGCCTTCTTTTTTGTGGCCAGCTTTCTATTCTTTGTACCACTTGTCCCCTGGCTCCACATGCTCTAATCATAGTAAAGAATCTACTATATAAACTATTACCTCAAAGACCTTTTGAAAATTGAAGGGGAGGAGCACCCTGGCTTCAAGGGTGGAGGCAAATTATGACCACACCTGACACAGTTGCCCGATATGCCAGGGCTGGAGGAAAAAGTAGGCAGACACAGGCTCACATAGATGAGTTGGTTGGAGACCTGGGGAGATGGAAAGTTTATGGGAAGGGCCACCAGGGAGGGGATCTGATGTTCAGGGCCTTACTAACACACAAGAAACGGAGGCTGTAAATACTGCCCGAAGTGAGCTCCCCCATCACCTTCTATCATGCTGGAACTCAAAACAAATGGAATGGGAAAGAAAATGTTCGAGTGTTTTGATTTGAGAGGGATGGCATGCAGGACCCATTAAAGTAAGGCTCTTTTGTGGGTAAGAAGATAACTCACAGACCCACGCGCTATACAGGAAACAGGCAACACAATGCATTGGCACCCTATGTGCTGTACACTCCCCAGTCCCAGATATTGCTAACCATTTCGTTCAACACCAACATTTTTGCAGAGTGATGGGAAAGGTTAGGATTCATTGACCAAGAGGAGCAATGGTGCCTGCAGAATTTAGTGCTCTACATATGCCTTATTCATCTTGCTTCCACATGCAGCAACAGGCTCTCAACACAGTGAACTATAGTACATTCTGTATGGATATTATTTTGGGCATCATGGTACCACAGACTTTCAGGGTTACACAGATACTCAAGCAAACAGATTAACAGTTAGGAAAAGTGAAACTTTATATCTAGTGCAATATCATCCATGCTACTAACGTGCCCTCAAAGTTTTGTTTTTCCTTTCCAAAGATGTCCCAGAGGAGGAAATTGGTGCCATAATTCTCCCACAGGGGCCTGGAGGTCCTGGTGTATGGGATGCTCCAGTAGTAATTAATGAAGCAAATTTGCCAAGATGCAGCTAGAAATTTCATTACACCATGCGAAGAGAAACCTTTGACAAAATTCAGCCTAAAAATTGTAAGATTCAGCCCAATATTTTCTGTTTCCAGATTTATTTCTATGACATCTTTGAGTGGAAATGCCATCATCTTTCTTACTACCAAGCTTATTGGTGTATAGCCCCTCAGATGTATCCTCTCTTTTTAGATACAGAAATAACATTAGATGTCCTTTCAATTCATTGGCATTATAAATTTATTAGAAAATGGTATATAAACAGATAATTGTTCCTCTACTAGAATCAACAATAAGTTATAGATTTATGTGCACGATTCTGCTTACCATTTCCACAAGATTTTTGCTGATTGCATTTTTGGACTGTGGTCTGTTTATTCCAAATACAACAATTCCTGTTAAAATGAACACAGTTGAAAAGTTAGACAAGTTCTAAGTTACAGATGCTCGAACAGAAATTGTACAATAGAATAAAGCCTAAAAAGGTACTTAAAGGAATGGTTGGGTGATTAAGGACAAAAAGGAAATCCACTCATTAAACAGTCTGATGTAACTTTCCATCTATTTTCATGTAAGTTGAGGATGAACTTAGTGCCACAATCTAAGAGGAGAGGGCGAGATACTGGCTAGGACAAAAACAGATGGAATAAAAGGTGTTGAACATGTTTGTATAAATCAAGATTACTAAAACATCCAGTCCAGATCAAGTCAGAAGCCAGGAGGATTGAAAACACTAAACTATTGTAAGAAGGAGAGTTCCTTTTTTAAAAAAAAAGACAGAAGTAGATAGCTTTGCAAGGGGGTTATCAGTAGTAGATTGGAATGTGGAATGCAAAACACTAAGATCATAGTTGATATGTCTGAAGGGCAAAGCAGGCCAGAAGACAAAGTGGACTACTTGCGTTGTTAATTCATTGTTTTCTAAATTATCCTTTTGCAAACACAGGTCAATCTAACTTCAGTGGTGGGAAAATCACTAGCAATCACAATCAAGTATAAATTTAATTCCCACTCAAAGAAGAACATACTAATAAGGGACAATCAGCATCTGAAGAACTGTTTGATGAAGTAACAGAGAATTAACGCAAGTAGAGGAGATGTTGTACATTTGCAAGGCATTTGGTAAAATAAAAAACTTATTTTGAAAATAGGAACACACGTGATTAAAAGGGCCAACAGTAGTTTGAGTGCATAATTAATTCTGGGATTTTAAAAAAAAAAAAGTACTGGTAAATTGGATATTTTCCAGATTGGACAATCATGTCATATAGATGTTGTGGCCACTGATTTTCTTGTTTCATACAAGTTACTTGGACTTGGGTGTAAGAAGTTCAATGTTAAAGTTTATTGATTATATGAAACTTAAGTAATGTAGTCAATAACGAGCAAGATAGTGGCAAAGTTCAGGAGGATACAGATACTCTACTGGCGAAACATGGACAGGCAGTAAAATCGAAATGTTACTATTCTGAGGGATCTACAGATGCATATGCACAATTCCTTGAGTGTGTGATAAGTCATTTTGATAAGAAAATTAAGGAAATATATGGGATTTGTGGCTTTGTAAATAGAAATATTGGCAAGAAAACAAAAGGAGATTATTTAAACCTTCATGAAATCACTGGTTAAACCTCGGCTGGCGTTTCTATATACAATTTTGGGGACCACATTTTAGGAAGGATGTCAATGTTTTGGAAAGGGTAGAAAAGAGATTTACCAGAGAAAGTGAACTTCAAATATATGGGAAAATTGGAGGTACTAAAATTATTGTCCTTAGGGAAGAGATGGTTATGGGGTTACACAACAAATGTATTCGAAATCATTAGGTGTTTTATTGAGCAAGTAAGGAGAAATGGTTTGCTCTAGCAATGGGGTTGAAAAAAGGTCATAGGTTTAAATTGGCAAAACAACTAAATAATATATCAAGATGTATCTCTTACTCTCCACACAAAGGGGTTGTTAAAGTCTGGAACATATGACCTGAAAGAGTGATGAAATCATAATCCAAAAGATACTTTCAAACAAAAATTGGTCAAGTATTTTAGAGACTAATTTTCAGAGTTGGGGAAAGGTTTGAAGTGCAGGTCTAAACGCTTTCAAAGAGTTGGCACAGGCACAAAATGGTCTTGTGTTGTAAGGTTCTATGATTATACATTATTGTTATTGCACTTGCCGTTATGGAGTAGTGAACTTTGCACTCTGCTTTTGCCAGTTTGCGTTCTGAACATTAAAAACAACCTGCAACTAATATACTACACAAAAGGTCAGTATTAATATCAAGAAAATAAATTAGCTGTCAATAGTATGATAGATTCTGAAAGACTGTGGATTTTGAAGAATTTGTATAATTAGTTATGGTTAAAAATGTTTCAATAGAATTTGAAAATATTTTGATCTTAACATGGCAAAATATAAATCTAATGGACAGATTACAATTTAGTGCTATACAGAGTGTCTTGAACATACAATGTGGTCAACTTTCGCTTGATTTTCCAGCTGGCATATCTCAACAACATTAGTACTTTTATTTGAAATAAATTAATGAGTCATGACCAGTGGTTTACAAGAAAATAGCCATCTCATGACATCAGAACTACACAAATCATTTACCCTAGGTTCATGGGTTATGCAGTTCTTGTATCATTCTTCTGTTTACTTTCAGTAAGCTCCTGAGCCTATTACTTATACCTAGCCTACCAATTAAGCTGATCATTGTATGCTTAAATAATATTAACAAAACTGAATTTACAATTACATTTTGAAAGATGGTATATGTAATTTTACAATGTGGTTCTCCAAATATGAATAGCAAAATCTAGATCTTTATTAAACTTTTATTTATAAAATCTCCCAAACACGGATTATAACGAGGTGAAGCAATAGTTGTGATAAAACATTGTGCAAAAACCATAATGTTAAGTAACAGGGATCACAATTTTGACCATGGATAGCTGCCGATAAACAAAAAATATAATGTTTTAGATTTCCATCTTCCACGGTATTGTTTTTATTCATATGTATGTGTTATTTCAATTTTCATCATTATTGATGATATTGTAGTAAGATCCTTCACAGTATCACTTGATTCACAAGAGAACCGATCCACATATCCTAGTTTTATTACACTTTAAGCCAAAATGTACATTATTTCTGATGTTCTGGCAACAGTAGAAACCCATTCAAGTAAAAACACAAATTATTTTCATTTATTGACTCAATCGTGCTTCAGTGAACTACTTTCAGAAGGAAGTTGTGAAGAAAATAAACTGTTTAATACACTCCCGTGATTTTGGAGGAATGCACAAGAGAAATGATAGATCAAATATTTTGAAACTAACATCTTAGCCTAGATATTTAAAAATATTTTTAAACAAAAGCTTTTTTTTTTTAAATAGATAACATAAGGAAATGTACGTAATAGTAGCCAATCTCAAATCAGCAAACATGTTGCAAAAGATCTAGCAACTTCCTGGATCCTTGTATTCTGAATCATCTTCAAGAGCACAAAGTTCTTGCCGAGGAAAAATCTAAGACAGCTTCGTAGGCAATCCTAAAATTTTCCCACCATAAGGGGCTTGTTCTACCTGAACAATAGTTACACTAAGTGTGCAGCTACTCAACAGTCTACTGCGACATGGTAACTGTTCTCTCAAAGTAAGGGATGAGGGTGAGGCATTTCACCAAGCCCTTTCACCACTTTAGACTCTTATGCGCCAAGATTTTGGCAAGGACAGAAATGTCCACTCAAACTCTACCTCCACTTACCTTGAACATTAACACAGCACAACAAAACCACTGGATGTACACTTGTGTAAAGGGAGGCACTAACGTAAAGTACTAAACAACTCAATAGTTCAGTACACTCTCAAGAGTGACTCTTGCCAACAAAAGGGTAACTGCAAGTTTAGGCAGATACCACTGCTACGAAACGGGCCTGGTCTTTAGTGCCAGCCTTACATTGCTAGAAGTTACTTCTAATCAATGGAAAGTTCAGGCTATAACTCCAGGTGGACAAAGGTGGAAGGTCTCAAATATGAGGTTGATTTTTCTTTTAATTCATTCATGCAAGGCCAGCTAGATCAGCATTTGTTGCCTATCCCTAGTAGCCCAGAGAACAGTTGAGAGTCAACCACATTGCGGTCAGCCTGGAGTTCTTTTCTTAAAAGGACATTGGCAAACCAGAAATATTTTTAAGACAATTGAAAATAGTTTCACAGTCATTATTTGACTTCTGATGTCAGATTATTTTTATTGAATTCAAACGTCATCATCTGCCATCAGGGAATTCAAACCCAAATCCCAGAAAATTAGTGGAGAGTTCGGGATTACTAGTCCAGTGACACTACACTACCTCAGCAAAGACACTTGGAACTGCTGTTTTTAACAGTTGTAACTAGAAAAACGTCCAGTTCCTTCCAGAGACTGGCATCAATAGCATTGCTAAGCTTCATTTTGCTGTGCACACAACTGCATCATATTTTAAAGAACCAACTTGAGGACAAACTTGAAAAAAAGCTCCATTCTATGATGGAAATGCTTAGCGTCGAAAGATACACAATACCGACCTACTGCTCTTAACTCATAAATGAAAGCTCACTTATCTGGAAACCGCATTGACTGATACTCTCAATCTTCTTCAGCAATTACTCAACCACAAAACTACAACGATAACCCTCTCAAAGACCCAGGCTAAAATAGCAACTCTTGAATTGTAAGAAGATTGAAATCCTTCTTTTTGTTTCTTAGAAACTATTAAATGCAAGTCTTTTTTTATATTGCAATTTTCTCCATACCAGACATCTCAAAGCAATTTATAGTCAATTAATTACTTTTGAAGTGTGAACATTGTTATAGGAAATGCAAGTTCCATGCAAACTCCCATAAGCCCAATATCACAGAATCCCCACAGTGTGGAATCAGGCCATTCAGCCCAACAAGTCTACACCAACCCTCTGAAGAGCATTCCACCCAGACCCATCCCCTTACCCTATCCCTGTAACCCTGCACTTCCCATGGCTAATCCAGTTAACCTACACATTCCTGGGCACTACAGGCAATTTAGCATGGCCAATCCACCTAACCTACACGTCTTTGGACTGTGGGAGGAAACTGGAGCACCTGACAAAAACCCACACAGACACAGAAGAACATGCAAACTTCACACAGACAGTTGCCCAAGGTTGGAAGTGAACCCCTGTCCCTGATGCTGAGAGGCAGCAATTCTAACCACTGAGCCACTCAATATGATAATAGCCTGAAAACAAATTTGTGATTCTGATTGAGCAATATATACAGTATTGGTCAGGATAATGAAGATAGTTTCCCTGCTTCAAAATAGGCCCACTGGATTTTTTACATCCATCAGGGCAGAAAAACGTGGCCTAGTTTTAACAGCTCATCCAAAAGACAGAACTTCCAATGCTGTCCTACTCTCTCAGTTGGTTGTCAGATTGATTTTTGAGTTCAAGCCCTGAAGTGGAACTGGAGCCTGTAAGCTTGAAATTTGGAGATGAGAGTACTACTATGAGCTAACTGAGCCAAAACTGACTTTTGACTATTTCATTCACAACACATGTTGATGTTTTAAGTTTCTTTTCCATGACAACAGCGTCCTGCTTTATCTTGATCAGCCAAGGAGTGGCAGACGGAGTTTGATTTAGGTAAACATGTTGCATTTTGGTAAGACAAACAAGGGCAGAACTTATACAGTAAATGGTAGGGCCCTGGGTAGCGTTGTTGAACAGAGAAACATAGGGATTCAAGTAGATAGTTCTTTGAAAGTTAATAGAGTAGTTATAAGGTGGTGTTTGGCACTTTTGCCTTATTGGTCAGAACATTGAGTATAGGAGTTGGGATGTCATATTGTGGCTCTACAGGGCATTAGCAAGGCCACTTATGGAGGATCATGTACAATTCTGGTCACCCTGCTATAGCAGGGATATTATTAAATTGGAAAGGGTGCAGAAAAGAATTACAAGGATGTTGTTGGGACTGAAGGGTTTGAGTTACAAGGAGAGGCTGGGACTTTTTCCTTGGAGTGTAGGAGGTTGAGGAGTGACCTTCTAGGGGTTTATAAAAGCATGAGGGGCACAGATAAGGTGACTAGTAAAAGTGATTTCATTGAAACATATAGGATTCTTAAAAGACTCAACAGGTTAAATGCTGAGATGATGTTTCTCCTCAGGGGAGGCACGGTGGCTCAGTGGTTAGCACTGGTACATTACAGTGCTGGAGACCTGGGTTTGATTCCACCCTTGGGCGACTGTCTGCGTGGAGTATGCACATTCTCCCAGTGTCTGTGTGGGTTTTGGCCGAGTGGTCCAGTTTCCTCCCAAAGTTCAAAGATATGTAAGTTAGGCAGAATGACCATGCTAAATTGCCCATAGTGTTCAATGCTGTAGGTGGGTTAGACACAGGAAACACAGGTTTAAAGGGAAGGGATGCTCTTTGGAGGGTTGGTGTGAACCCTTTGGGCCAAATGGCCTGTTTCCACACTGTAAGAATTCTACAGGAGAGTGTAGGAGCAGAGGCCTAGTCTTAGAACAAAGGGGCACCAATTTAAGGCCAAAATGAGGAGGAACTTCTTCTCTCAGAGGGTTGAGTCATGGTACTCCTTCCTAGGAGGGCAGAGCCCTTGTTAACATTTACAGCTGAGATAGATTCTTAATTAGCAGGATATTCAACAGTTCCAGGGAAAGGGCAGGAAAACGTACATGTGTAATGTTGAAGCCCATGATCCTATTGAATGGCGGAGCAGGCTCGAAGGGCGGAATGGCCTACTCCTGTTCCTATATCTTAGAGTTACATGAACATTCAAGGAAGGGGCAATCAGATTATCATCAAGTCCAGGGAATTGAAATCCCAGCTAAGTAAGGGTTTAGGCCCGAAACGTCAAGTTTTCCTGCTCCTATGATGCTGCTTGACCTGTTGTGTTCATCCAGCCCCATGCTTGTTATCTCGGATTCTCCAGCATCTGCAGTACCTTTTATCTCCAAGTCAAATTATATGTCTGATAGTCAAGGGAATTTTCTCTCAGGTACTGCAAGGGAGTGTTTTTGGGATTGAATGGATTGTGGTTGACCTGGCGTTTCAAAATTTGTAAATATATTATTTGTAAATATTTGGTTTGTTCTATTTTATCTTCAAATCTTGTGTAATAGATGTATGTTTCAAATATCTACAAATCTACAGCATTGTGATTGTATTTCAGTAAATGACGACCTTGTTGAAGCTAAAAAGAAACAAAATCTGATTAGTCAAGTCTGATTTCATACTGGAATTTGAGTTGTCCAGGAATAACATCAGGTGGGATCATAACAGATATTTTAAAGACAAACATTTTCAAAAAGGATAAATCAGATATGTGCACTGCTTAATAAAGATAGGACAATTAGGCACTGCAATGAGACACCTCTTATTCTGCTGTTAAACTAGGAATCTACCCATTAAAGGCAATAAATTTGTTAAGTAAACACAGCCTGTGTCAATCAAAATTTAACTGTTGCTTAAATCAGAAAGTGTGCAGTTTTATACCGAAGATTACAAATGACTGGTTTTCTCTTTTCTTCTAAAACAAAATGCCTTGCATCTGCAAGAATGAATAGTGTCCAGTTTCTAAGATTTTGATTATCACATACATGTATTACACACATTTTTACTATATATACACAAGCTGATCTTCTGGCTAAAAACTTTCTGTTTAACATTTATTTAACAGCATTATGCTTTGTAGTCTGATAAAATAAAACAGTGCATAAAATAAAGAAGTATTTAGCTTAAAAGAGTAACTTAAAGATGGCATAAACTTCACTTCCAACATTTTGCATTCCTAGAGAGAATTTCCTGCTTTTCTTGAATACATACCACAGGAAATTTGTCACAGTTTGCGCGAACAAAATGAAGGCCATGAAATGTAAGTGAGGAGGTACTGTTACATTAACATTTGATTTGCAGCTGCACTACTCAGAGAACACAATACATTCCTGAGATGGATCATATATTGTAAGCATTAAGAGTACTACAATTATACTGAGGCGCGAGAGTGGAACATGCCATATGGTGACAAGTTAAAAAATTACAGAAAGCACAGTAAAATTTAAGTCAATTGGTTGTTGTTTTACTCCTAAAATTACATACATTTTGATACCTTAAAATGTTTTGTAAAGGAATGACTCCTTATGTATTGTGGAATTTTTGATGTTAAAAAAATAATTTAATACATTACTTGGAGAAAGGTGCCAGTTTCCAAAACTGCATGAGGAAGTGTGGGAGCATTGAAGGCAGCTGGGTAAAGTGGGCACTTGTTGAGTAAGTTACTGAAAAAAAAAGTAACTTGTTTGAGGATTAGTAAGCATGTAAGAATTTACTAAATCACAAATGCAATAAGCTGACATAATTCGATAATAGAGACAACAAGGTGGAGAGCTGGATGAACATAGCAGGCCAAGCAGCATCACAGGAGCAGGAAGGCTGACGTTTCGGGCCTGAAGGGTCTAGGCCCGAAACGTCAGCTTTCCTGCTCCTCTGATGCTG
>JAHRHZ010000012.1:79930891-79943753 GCA_024137785.1 Ginglymostoma cirratum
GGATGAACATAGCAGGCCAAGCAGCATCACAGGAGCAGGAAGGCTGACGTTTCGGGCCTGAAGGGTCTAGGCCCGAAACGTCAGCTTTCCTGCTCCTCTGATGCTGCTTGGCCTGCTGTGTTCATCCAGCTCTCCACCTTGTCATCTCAGATTCTCCAGCATCTGCAGTTCCTACTATCCCAGAATTAGATAATATTTGTGATTACTGGAATTGCAGGCCCTTGAATTAGAAGCATGGAACGGTGAGATTCAAGAACCTACGAACATTTGAAGTTACAGAAACTGATATTGGAAGAAGGTAATGAGCATAGGAGTGCTGCTGGGAAATTGAGTGAAACATGTAAATGGTTAGATGCTAATCAGTGGGCACTGGGGACAATAGGCATAGGCTGGATAGTAAGTAAACCTTAGCAACATGCTACCATCTTTAATCAAGAATGCACGCACCTCAACATCAACGTTACCACTCAAAATAAGACAACACACGTGGGAAGGCCAACTAAAGGAATGAGTTTGTCAGGACAGTTTTTTCAAAAGCTAGAAAAGGAATGATGGCTCCATAAGATCAACTTCCCAAACAAAAATTAGCACGTCTGGCACTTCAATGCCTCCACCTATGGGAAAAGTGTTTCATGACAGCCTAACCTACCCTAATAAGGAATCAGCGTGCACTGCCTTCAGTGCATACGGTCATAAACCGGACATTAGCAGTGATTCCACACCAACCTTGATTAATCCCAATTTGTAATGAATCATCATCCTCCTCAGAAATATCAACTCCACAATCAGGAGTGTTGCAAATTTCAAGAGTGCGCTTAGTAGAAAAAGCAACCAGTTAACGAAGTCCACCCCTTAACAAAATGACTAGAACATTACGATAATCAATGCCCTGTCCCACCACTGAGATGAACTCAAGACAACATGGTAACAATGGCCAAACAATGTCACCTGTTTGAATAAATGATCAGTGCTATAGCTATCTTATTTTTCTTCTGTACAGACCTTTGATGAACAGGAGGATAGCGAATGTAGTACTGGTATTCAAGAAGGGAGCAATAGATAATGCAGGAAACTACAGGCCAGTCAGTCAAACTTCAGTAGTGAGGAAACTAATACAGCAATTCTGAAGGACAGAATTAATCTACACTTGGAGAAGCAGGGAATAATCAAGACTAGTCAGCATTGTTTTATTAAGAGGAGGTCTTGATTGACCAACTTGATTGAATTTTTCAAAGAGATAACCAAGTGTGTAGATCACGGCAATGTTTTTAACGTAGTCGACTTGAACTTCAGCAAAGCTTTTGATAAAGGTCACAAATGGGAGACTGATAGCAAAGAGAAAGGCCCATGGGATCCAAGGAAATTTGTCTACTTCAATCCAGAATTGGCTGAGTGGTGGGAAAGCAGAGGGTGATGGCTGAAGAGTTCTTTTGTGACAGACACCTTTGGTCAGTAGGGTTTCACAGAAATCAATGCTGAGGCCCCTTGCTGTTTATAGCTTTATAAAAATGATTTAGATACAAATGTAGGAGGTGATCAGTAACTTTGTGAATGATATGAAAATTAGTGGAGTAGTAAATAGTGGGAAGACAGCCTTAGATTACAAGAGAATATAGACTGCCCTGTCGGATGGGCTGAACAGCAGTACATGTAATTCAATCCAGGTAAATGTGAGGCGTTATGCATAGAATCAGACGAAGTGGGTGAGGAAATACTTTGCATCAATATTCACAAAGGAGAATGATATAGAGTCAGAGTAATACAGCATGAAAGCAGGCCCTTCGGCCCAAACTGGTTCATGCTGACCATGGTGTCCACTCGGCTAGCTCCGATCGCCCACGTCTGGTCAACATCCCTCTAAACCCTTCTCATCCACGTACCTATCCAAATGTTGCTATTGTACCTTCCTCAACCACTTTCTTTGGCAGACCATTCCATATATGCGCCACTCTCTGCATGAAGAAGCTGCCTCAGGTCCTCCTTCCTATATCTATCCCCTCTCACCTTAAATCTATGCCCTCTAATTTTCAATTCCCCATCCCTGGGAAAAAGACTATATGCATTCACCCTATCTATGACCCTCATGATTTTATACACTTCAATAAGGTCACCCCTCAAATCTCCCACGTTCCAAGGAATAAAGTCCTATCCTGGCCAATCTCTCCCTATAACTCTGGCCTACTAGTCCTGGCAACATCCTCATAAATTTTCTTTGCAAAGTGGATGATGAGTTCCAGGAAGAGTTTGTTGATATTCTAGGACAGGTCATATGTATTAAAAAAAGTGTGTTTGGCATTAAGACGACAAACCTTCAGGATCTATCCCAGCACGCTGAGGCATGCAGGTGAGGAAATTGTTGGGATTTACATAAAATCCTCTTTAGTCACATGAGGGGTGTCACAGGACTGGAGAATAGCCAACTTTGCTCCTCATTTAAGAAGGATAGCCAGGGTAATTCAGGAAATTACAGGCTACTAAGCCTTACATCAGCAGTGGGAAAATTATTGGAGAAGATTCTTAGAGACAGAATTTACTCACATTTGGAAAAAATATGGACATTTTAGTAATAGCAGCATGGATTTGTGCAGGGAAGGTCACGTCTCACAAACTAGATTCAGTTTTTGAGGAAGTGACAGAGGTGATTGATGTGGCCAGGGCAGCAGATGTTCTCTACATGGACTTTAGCAAAGCCTTTGACAAGGTCCCTCAATGGCAAGAAGTGGAAGGGTGCTTTTCTGAATGGAGATCCGTGACCAGCAGTGTTCCACAGGGATCAGCGCTGAAGCCCCTGTTGTTTGGAATATATAAAATAGATTTGGAGGAGAATGTAAATGGCCTGATTAGTAAGTTTGCAGATGACACAAAGATTGAGGGAGCCACAGATAAAGAGGGGATTTGCCAGAGGATACAGCAGGATATAGATAGGCTGGAGACCTGGACATATAAATGGCAAATGAAATTTAATCCAGACAAATAAGAGGTATTTTAGAAGATAAAATGCATAAGGGAAGTATACAGTAAATGGTAGAGCCCTAAGAAGCATACAGAGAGCTCTAGGTGCCCAGGTCCATAGTTTCCTGAAAGTGGCAACACAAAAGGATAAGTGATCAAGACGGCATATGGCATGCTTGTTTTCATTGGTCTTGGAATAGAGTATAAAAATCGACTAGTCATGTTGCAGACGCATGGAACTTCAGTTTCACCACATTTGGAATGAGGTCATAGATTTGCTCACCGAGCCAGTGTGTTCGATTGCAGACGTTTCGTCACCCTGCTAGGTAACATAGTCAGTGCACCTCTGGCAAAGGAGTGGTGCTCTGTCCCACTTGTTATATATATGACTACTGGTAGTGATACCAACCACCCCAGCAAACCGAGGCATATAAATAACAAGTGGGACGGAGCACCAACGCTTCACTAGAGGCGCATTGACAATGTTACTTAGCAGGGTGACAAAACATCTGCAATCAAATATACCAGCTCAGCGAGCAAGACTACAAGTTCGTCCGCAACCCGAACTACAAATCTTCTCAAAAAAAACTTTAAACATTTGGAATATGGCTTACAGTTCCAGTTGCGACACTACCAGAAGAATAAGGCGGCTTTGAAGAGAGTACAGAAAAGGTTTACCAGAATGTTGCCTGGTTTGGAGGGTATTAGCTAAGAAGAAAGATTGGACAAACTTGATTTGTTTTCACTTAAGGTCAGAGGCTGAGGGGCAACCCAATAGATGTTAATAAAATTACGAGACGCATGGATGGTAGGAGTCATTTTCCCAGGGTAGAAATGCTGATTACTGGAAGACATAGATTGAAGGTAAAAGAGAGAAAGTTTAAAAGGAGATGTGAGAGGCAAGTCTTTTTTTCTTTTATACAGAGAGTGGCTAGTGTCTAGAATGCACTACCAGATGAGGTGGTAAAAACAGATACAATAGCATTATTTAAAGGCATCTCGACAGATACACGAATAGGCAGGGAAAAGAGGGATACAGACCATGTAAAGGCAAAAAGTTTTTGGTTTAGAAAGGTGTTGTGTAGGGCGCAGTCTTAGTAGGCCAAAGGGCCTGTTCCTTTGCTATACTGTTCTTTGTTCTTTGAGATTGAGATGTATAAAATTATGACAGCATAGATAGGATAGACAGAAAGGAAGTTTTCCTCTTGTTAGAGTGATCAACAACCAGGGAACATCGACTTGGGGTAAAGGGCAAGAGGGTTAGAGGGGATGTGAAGAAGTTTTTTTTTGACTCAGAGGCCGGTAGGAATCTGGAACTCTGCCTGAGGCAAAAACCCTCAGAGTTTTTAAGAAGTATTTAGATTTGCACTTGCAATGCCTTGCCATACAAGACTACAATTAAGTGCTGGAAAATGGGATTAGAATAGTCGGTCGTTTGTTTTTGACTGACATGACTTGGTGGGCTAAAGGACTACCTTCTGTGGTGTAGCTCTCTGATTCTATAGCACACACACATTTTCTTGATGGTGGACAAGATGATCTATGGCCTAAGCACTCTATTGAGAATCAAGCATGGAGAGGAGTTCATCAAGGACAGGGAGGGAATTGTTGCTCACTGCAAAGAACATTTTGAAGAACTGCTCAACCAAGACTCTTGTGTTTGTTTTAAACATCCTTAAATCTACACCTCAACCCAGCTTGGTCTTGGCATTACCTAGTCTGGAGCAAAGTTCAGAAAGCCATTGGACAGATAAAAACAATACAACCTCTGGGGAAATTAGATTTCCTACCAAAATTCTAAAACATGGTGGAGATATATTCCTGACACAGCTGCAAGATCTCAAATCAAGAAAGAAGAGTGCATGCTGGGGGTTTTAAGAGTTGCTGTCATCAAGCTATAATATATTCAAGGAGAAAGAAAAATCTAATTGTAATAACTACAGAGGGGGTCTCTCTGCTATCTGCCACAGGATAGATTATAGAATCAGAGCTGTCACACTACTGATGACGACCATTCAGCCTATGTCTCCAAGTGAGTGTCTCATTTAGATTCATTCTTCCACCTTCTTCCCATGACCCTGCATATTGTTCCTTTTCAAATATGCATTACTCCTTGTTGAATGTCTTGATTGGGCTACATTCTCAAGCAGTGCATTATGTAACCTTAACCATTAGTCGGATGAAAACATTTTACCTTATTTCACTTTTGCTTTTTTAAAAATCTGTGTCCAGTGCTCCTTTCATATATGGGAACATTTTATGCCCATTTACTGTTTCAATTTGATCTGCTGTCAAAATTCTTTTCTCCAATCTACCTGCAAAACTGAAATGCCTCATCCCAGGAACCATTCTCAGAAATCTCTCATAATACTTCACTGTCTCCAAAATCTTCATACCCACCCTAAAGCGTCATGCCTAAAACAGGACAGAATACTCTGAGGCTGAACAACTGTTTTTAATCACAAGTTCAATTCAACCTCCTTACTCTTGTATTGTAAGCCCAGAAAAAGAAGCCTACAATATAACTTGCTTTGTTAATGTTTTCTCAGTCTGCCCTGCCACCATTAATGATTTATGCACATATACATTAGAAGGTAAAGTTACCATTACCAAACCTTAGAGCTGCCCTCTCATTAGAGAGAGGTGACTGGTGCAGGTTTAACCTGAAGTTCACCATGATCCATGTGAGGAGAGAAGTTGAGAAGGAACCTCAGCCAGTGTGGGAATTGAACGCACATATGTTCATGAGGCACATAAATTAAATGCCCACATATATCATTGCAAGGATTCTCCTCAATCACCTCCTTGCTGTGGCCAAGGACCTCTTTCCACAGTCACAGTGCAGATTTTCTTCATTGAAAGGCATGTCAGTCATAATCTGCACTGTACCACAAGTTCAAGAATAGTGCCAGGGACAGCACCAACACACTATATGGCCTCATATAACTTCACAACATCCTTTTACTCTATCAATCACAAAGGCTTATGATATATCCTCCTCAAATTCAGCTACCTCAGAAGACTATCACTATCCATCACCTACTCCACAGAATGACATGCACACTGCAACCCTTACTAACTTAGCCATCACAAACCTGAGCTCAACGAACACTGGAATCAGACAAGGCTGTAACATTCTACCAACTCCCTTCTCCATTTTTCTCACAGCAATAATGCACCTCAACTTCTGCAAATTACCTACAGATGTGGAGATAATCTGTAGAACAGATGAGAAGCAGTTCATTTTACTTCTTCAATCCAAAAATCAAAATCACTCCAAATTCAAAGAGTTTCTGGATGTATATGGTGATTAAGTACCCAAGCAGAAACTGAGCTCCAGGTCACAGTGAATTTCCACTCCAAAGCATATGAACAAATGGGCTCTTCAGAGCATAAACCCAGAAAACACAGATTTTTTTCAACCAGCTCTGAAAGCACAACAACTCCACCCATCAATTACAATCAACAGTGAGATCCTGAAAAATACAGAATGGAGAATCCCTACAGAGTGGAAACAGGCCATTCAGCCCAACACGTCCACACCGACTCTCCGAAGAGTATCCCACCCAGACTCACTGCCCTAACCTAACCCTGTAATCCTGTATTTCCCACGGCTAATCCAGTTAACCTATACATCCCTGGACAATATGGACAATTTAATTTAGCCAATCCACCCAACTTACACATTTTTGGACTGTGGAAGGAAACCACAGTACCTTGGTGAAAACCAACACAGACACAGGGAGAATGTGCAAACTCCACACAGACAGTCGCCCAAGGCCGAAATTGAACCCAGGTCCCTGGCATTGTGAGGCAGCAGTGCTAACCACTGAGCCACCGCGCTGCATATTCCATATCTTACAAGCCTCATATTATCTATGTCTGCCTTTGACAAAAAGATTCATCATTGTTTCCAATGTGCCTATTTAGTGTGTTTTGGCAAATAAGGAAGACAATAATTGAGGACCATGACCACAAACCCAAGGCTCACATCATGGTTTTGCCTGGTACCAGCATTTCCTGCACCCCATTACATTTCAGAGACTTGAACTACCTAAAAGCAGGCATATCAAAGCACACAAGCAGCAGCATCACATTCTCCAAATACAGTGGCAAGGAAGCCAGCCCAACAGCAGTATCCTCTCCCAAGCCAACTTGCCCAGATCGATGCACTAATCACACAAAACTAAATTCACTGGATAGGACATGAAGGATGACACCAGGCTCCTGAGACCAACTACTCGACTTAATTCACGGTCATGGCAGGAGCCTGCTTAGAGTCACAACAGAAAAATAAATTACTCTAAAATATAAAAGTTCCACATTGATCTGACAGTATTTTCTATTTAAATAATCTTACAGGAGTGAAACGTTCATTAACTGTTTCTCTCTCCATGGATACTGCTACATGTTAAGTTTCTCCGACAGTTCATTTCAGAATTCCAACATCAGGGGCTGGATGAACACAGCAGGTCAAGCAGCATCATAGGAGCAGGAAAACTTGACGTTTCGGGCCTAAACCCTTCATCTCTTTCCAATATGTAATATTTGTTTAACCTAACACGTAACATAATATGAACAATAACTTCTTTTTTGCATTGGATTATCCCCAGAAGCTTTATCATCTCCAGAAACAATGTTTACTTCAAACCTCCTGAATTGCTATCTGCCTGATTTTCTCCAATAAAGGAACTGAATGTGACATGTAAACAACTGCTGATTAGAAGCTGGAGAATTTGTCACATATTTCATTTTGCACATTATAAAACATTTCAATAACTATTTCTCTGGCCCAATTTCTAAAGTCTTATCATGTGACCGTGTATTTCATCCCAAGGCGACTAAGCATCATATTGAAATGTGTTTGGGAAGAAAATGTCAGTTTGGAAGAAAAGAACTTGCTCAATGAAGATTTGTGAATAATCAAAAGGAGGACCCTGCAGGTTGAAACAGCAACAAACCTCCCTCGCAGACGCAAATGTATTCGATTTTTTTTCCCCCTTATAAAGCTTGCATAGGTGGAGAGTGTGCACGGAGGGGACGATCAGTCTTGCTGACAGGGATCAATTAGCTCCGTTGACGGGACAGCCGGTTGGTGATACCAACAGCATGGGTTCAATTCCCGCATCACCAGATATTACCAGGGGTCTCCTCGACCTCGCCCCTTGCCTAAGGCATCGTGACCCTCAGGTTAAACCACCACCAGTCATCCCTCTCTAATGAGAGAACTGACCTATGGACTAGTAGCACTATGATGACTTTACCTTATATCCAGTTAAAGAAACAAAAACAAAAAACAAAATCAAAACACTCCTGGTAAGTAACAGTGTAGCAACCCATCCAAGGCAACCAAGGTGACCGACCCAGGTATGTGTGGATTACCTGCCGACTCCGCCTCCAGATGACGCACCCGCAGCTCTGCCGTGGGCCCAGCCGCCAACCCCGAGGCGCTCTCAGTAAAGTTTTTCGCTCCGGAGGACGGCACTCTAGCCTTCACGGCACGTCTACTAAATACGGCAGATCGTACTCCAGCGCCAAAGCAACGGATCGCCGAGCGAGGAATGAGCCAAGCTCCAACTCCCTGGCACGAGAGACGTGACCTGCCGAAATAGATTAATGCCGCCATAGTAACCGGCCTTTAACTCTGACCTCGCTGCGTCATTGTCAGTCGTTGCCACACCCCCCCATCTTCGTCGTCGTGTGGCTCGCCCAAGGAGAACAGTTGTTGAAACAGGGCGATTATTGCAGTGTCCCGGAAATCAGTGCCCACAGACAACACAGACTGTTAGATCGGGCTTCCAAGATTGCTACAGCACACATGAGTAATTGCTACATTGTTCCATTAAATGTCAGCCGTCACATATTTCAGTGATGCATTTTTACAATATATAATGTATTTATTTATTATTTAATTGTGTACTGCAGCTTAGTGAAATATTTGTTTCACGTAATTCACTGTACTAAACGTAAACGGCATCTCTGGTTTTGGGACAGAAAATCTGCTCATTCCTTGCAGTGATTCAGACTGTAAAGATCTCTGAAAGCAAAATTTCATGAACCACTTCCTTATTCGAAACGCTTCTGCGTACGTCATGCGTAGAAAACTTATTTAGAACAATGACGGATGTTTTAGTTAACTAACTAGTAACAATCATAAGATGTATAACGAAGACAGATTCCTGATTTTTAAAAAGTAGATTCTTGGCGAGTTCTTTAATTTATGAGAACTCGGAAATATTTAAGTCCGTACCAGTCAAAAAGTGCGGGAGAAACTCGGCATAGCTGGCAGCATCTGAGAAGAGAGAAACAAGAGTTAAATTTTCGTGTCCAATACGACTCAAAAGTTTCTCTTTCACACTTTTGCTCTGGAGATTACTAAAGAAAACTACTAACTCATGTTCACACAATAAAAATAAATTAATAGGACTAAGGTTTTTATTGAGATAAAAACTTATAAAACTTGAAAAGAACACGGTCTCTATTCCAAAGAAATCGTACTTGGACATGAAACATTAACTCTATTTTTCCATCTCCTCAGATGCTACCAGACATGCTAAGTTTCTCCAGCACTTCCTGCTTTTATTAAAATCTGTTTCGATTGAGGCCTATTGTTTCACAGTCCTGATGTCAGGTTGATGGGACTGAAAGTTTTGGAATCGCAGAAATAGCTCAGTTTTTCACTGTTGATCATGCAGAAGTTATTTTCATGGGTAAGCTTAGAAAATGAGGCAGGTGAAAGAGTAGGTCCTATGTTTCTCTTCCAGGTCTCACGGCGCAGCCCTTTTTACATTAGGTCAATCATTGTGCCAGTCAATCATTTCTCTCAGTGTATGATGAAGCTTTGTCTCCCTGGGATGTCTGTCAGCTTGTAGCAGTTTGTTGTATGTTAAACAGGAAGGAAAATTGTCACAGTATAATATGACCATATAACAAAAGCCCAATCCGGTTCCAAAATCTGAAGGCTTTTTGCCCCCTGTGGTGATTGGCTTTTAAAACTGTTTTCCTGTGGAAATTGTGGAAACTTTGGAAATCCATTGAATTCCAAGGTGTCACTCATGTCTGGCAGTGTCCTCAAGAGACAAACGAGTTTGAATTCATTACTCCAGCAGCTGCTGTGAAAGACATTTTTAAAGTCAGTATCTTGATTTTACAAAGGTAACCTTTCATACAGTTTTTCAAAACTCATAACTGGAGGTGTGAGTGACAGTCTTTGACATTAAGGCCACATTCGACCAAGTGTGGCATCAAGGAGTCCAAGCAAAACTGAAATCAGTGGGTATCAAGGGACAAACTCCCCACTGGTTGGAGTCATACCTGGCATTTAGGAAGATGGTTGTGGTTGTTGGATATTGTCATCTTAGCTCCAGGACATTTCTGCAGGAGTTCCTCAGGGGATTTTCCAAGACCCAACCATCTGCATCTGCCTCATCATTGACATTCCCTTCATCATAAGGTCAGAAATGGGAATGTTTGCCAATGATTGCATAATGTTCAATACCATTCACAATTTCACAGATACTGAAGCAGTCCATGTTCAGATGCAACAATATCTGGACAATATTCAGGCTTGGGCTTATAAGTAGCAAATAACATTCATGCCACACAAATGCCAGACAGTGACCATCTCCAATAAGAGACAATCTAACCACCACTCCTTGACATTCAATGCTGTTCCCATAACTGAATCCCCATTTACCAACATCGTTATGGTTACCATTGACAAGAATCTTAACTGGACTGACCACATAAACAGAGTGGGTACAAGAGCAGATCAGAGGCTAGGAATACTTCAGTGAGTAACTCACCTCCAAAATCCCCAAAGTCCACCATCATAAGCCAGGACCACATGGAATACTACCCACTTTCCTGGATGGGTGCAGCTCCAACAACACTCAAGGAACTCGACACCATCCAGGACAAAGCAGTTCACTTGATTGGCACCACATCCACAATAATCCACTCCCTCCACCACCGACACTCAGTAGAAGCAGTGTGTACTATTTACAAGATGCACTGCAGAAATTCACCAAAGTTCCTTAGACATCACCTTCCAAACCCATGATCATTTCCACCCAGACAGCAAAGCTAACCACTGAGCCACTGTGCTACCCATTTGCTGCAGCTGTAGTCATTGTGGATCAAACTAGCGTCACTACCACATCGCCTGCCTAGCCCTCTCTATTCAGTTCAGTTAATGGGGATTACTCTCAGTCTTTCCAATTTTTCCAGAGGTTGCCAGAACTCCCTGCAGTGTACATAACTGAGCAGCTCACAGGACACAAGTGCACAGCAGGAAATTGCAGTGACTTGACATTTACATGCAATCTGATATTGCTGAAAATGGATGGCCAAGCACAGGTCACAGAGATTGCTCAAGTTAAAGACTTCCTGCCTATCTCGCCTTCCTCAAATTAGCCCTCTTATGTTCCAGTCATTGTAAATACACTTACCTGCAACAAAAAAAGTGAAAACGACCAAACATGTACCAGCACTGATTGGTCTTCTTGCTTCTTCTACTTGCCTACCATCCCTAATTGAATGACAATCCTAGAGGGTGTTTCTAATTGACCAACTTGCACTAAAATTGCACCTCAAGAACCAACAACAGTGAGCAAGATGTGGCCACAAAAATAAACTTGACAGACTCTGGAGAATTCCAACCCTGCTAGATTATTTATCCAGTAACGTAATTTTTCTACCATTGTAAAGTACTAAAACAATAACAAAACAATAAAAAAAATACCCTGCTGGTGATGAAATGTCTCGAACTAACTAACCAGCTCAGCGAACGAACCAACCACAGCATCCACAACCTAAGCTACAAATTTACTCAAGAACCTTAGATTTTAAAAATTTCCCATCGAACAACAAAGCAGTTATGTAGCAAGATAGTTAAACAAGAGGATGAATGGAGGATTGTCCCATCTGCACAGTACTTGTTGTGGGTTCCAATTTGAAGGATCTAAATTGTAAATCTCTAGATATTAATCCAAGTTCACTAAGCGACTCTTACTCATCGATATGTCATCCTCAAATGAAAGAACCTTATTTAGTGAATAGCCTTTGACAAATTTCCTTTCAATTGAATGTCTTTAATTTGAAATAAAATGAGTTCCGTTAACAGCAAATATTTTTGGCAAATACACACTAACAAGCAAACAGGCCCAATGATTTGCCATTCTAACTTTATAAAACCATGGAGGTCCCATTCATAATCCATTGCTGAGGTTGGTTGGCTCGCCGAGCTGGTTTCTCGTATCGCAGACATTTCATTACCATGCTGGGTAACAACCTCAGTGCAGCCAATTCAAGAAACCAGCTCGGCAAGCCAGCCAACCTCAACACCCACAACCTGAGCTACAAATCTACTCCAAAACCTTAGATAATCCATTGCATTGTGTGTGCAATTACATGGTTAGTACTGTTCCAGCAACAACAACAAAGTCTTAACATATGAAATGTTTTATAGGGATCATTTTATAGTCGCAACTAGTGACTTTTCTTTCATCATAAACTGAAGTACAAAATAACAGTAAGAGCCAAATGGCCTGGGGAATATAATCATATATAGAAAAGTACAAAATAGGAGCAGTAAAGACCAATCTGACCATTGAGCTCACTCTGCCATTAACATGATCATGCTGATCTTCTTACCTCAATGCGATACTCCACTCCCTCTCCATACACTTCAACACGTTTGTTGACTCAACTTCCTTCTTAAATATATTCAGTGACTTCACCTGCACAACACTCCATGGCAGAGAATTCCACAGGTTCACCACCCTCTGAGTAAAGAACTTTCTCATTTCAGTTTGAAATGGACTGTCGCATATCCTGCAACCATGATGGAGAGATAACACAGTGTGGAGCTGGAGGAGCACAGCAGGCCAGGTGGCATCAGAGGAGCAGG
>JAHRHZ010000012.1:79948753-80036942 GCA_024137785.1 Ginglymostoma cirratum
GGGTCTAGGCCCAAAACATCAGCTTTCCTGCTCCTCTGATGCTGCTTGGCCTGCTGTGTTCATCCAGCTCTACACCTTGTTATCTCAGGATAGATAAGTCCCCTGGGCCAGATGGGATATACCCAAAGTTTCTACGGAAAGCAAGGGAAGAGATTGCTGCCTCTTTGGTAATGATCTTTGTGTCCTCACTGTCCACTGGAGTAGTACCAGATGTTTGGAGGATGGCAAAAGTCATTCCTTTGTTCAAGAAAGGAAATGGGGATAATCCTGGAAATTACAGACAAGTCAGTCTTACTTCTGTGGTGGGCAAATTATTGGAGAGGATTCTGAGAGATATGATAATTTTGAAAAGCACAGTTTGATTAGAAATAGTCAGCATGGCTTTGTGAGAGGCAGGTCATACCACACAAGCCTTATCAAATTCTTTAAGGATATGACAAACACATTGATGAAGGCAGAGCAGTGGATGTGGTGTATATGGATTTTAGCAAGGCATTTGATAAGGTTCCCCATGGTAGGCTCGTTCAGAAAGTAAGGAGGAATGGGATTCAGGGAAATTTGGCTGTCTGGATACAAAACTGGCTGTCCAATAGAAGACAGAGGGTGGTAATGGATGGAAAGTAGTCTGCCTGGAGCTCGGTGACCACTGGTGTTCCTCAGGGATCTGTTCTTTGACCTCTGCTCTTTGTGATCTTTATAAATGACTTGGATGAGGAAGTGGAAGGGTGGGTTAGGAAGTTTGCCAATGACACCAAGGTTAGTGGAGTTGTCGACAGCATGGAGGGCTGTTGTAGGTTGCAACGGGACATTGACAGGTTGCAGAGCTGGGCAAAGAAGTGGCAGATGGAATTCAACCCAGAAAAGTGTGAAATGACTCATTTTGGAAGGTCAAATTTGAAAGCAGAATACAGGGTTAATGGCAGGATTCTTGGCAGTGAGAAGGAACAGAGGGATCTTGGGGTCCACACCCTTAGATCCCTCAAAGTTGCTACCCAAGTTGATGGGGTTGTTAAGAAGGTATGTGGTATGTTGGCTTTCATTGGCAGGGGAATTGAGTTTAAGAGCGGAGAGGTTATGCTGCAGCTCTATAAAACACTGGTTAGACCACACTTGGAATATTGTGTTCAGCCTGGTCGCTTCATTATTGGAAGGATGTGGAAGCTTTAGAGAGGGTGCAGAGGAGACTTACCAGGATGCTGCCTGGACTGGAGGGCAGGTCTTATGAGGAAGGGTTGAGGGAGCTAGGGCTTTTTTCATTGGAGTGAAGTAGGATGAGAGGTGACTTGATAGACGTGTACAAGATGATGAGAGGCATAGATAGAGTGGATAGTCAGAGACTTTTTCCCAGGGCGGAAATGACTATTATGAGAGGGAATAATTTTAAGGTGATTGGAGGAAGGTATGGGGGGGATGTCAGAGGTAGGTTCTTTGCACAGAGAGTGGTGAGCACGTAGAATGCGCTGCTGGCAGTGGCAATGGAGTCAGATACTTTAGAGACTGTTAAGCGACTCTTGAATAGGCACATGGAGGATAGTAAAATGTAGGGGATGCAGGGTAGTTTGATCTTAGGATAATAGGTCAGCACAACATCGTAGGCCAAAGGGCCTGTACTGTGCTGTACTGTTCTATGTTCTATATTCTAAATCTCGTTTGCATTCTCGCCAGGGTGTTAACATCTTTCCTCAGAAAAAAATGCCCAGAACTTGGGCAGCACAGTGGCTCAACGGTTAGCACTGCTGCCTCACAGCGCCAGAGACCTGGCTTCGATTCCACCCTCAGGCGACTGTCTGTGAGGAGTTTGCACGTTCTCCCTGTGTCTGCGTGGGTTTCCTCTGGGTGCTCCAGTCTCTTCCCACAATCCAAAGATGTACAGGTTATGTGGATTGGCCAAGCTAAATTACCCATAGTGTTCAGGGATGTGCAGATTAGGTAGGTTGTAGAACACAGAACATAGAACATTACAGCGCTGTACAGGCCCTTCGGCCCTCGGTGTTGCGCTGACCTGTGAAACCAATCTGAAGCCCATCTAACCTACACTATTCCATTATCATCCATATGTTTATCCAATGACCATTTAAATGCCCTTAAAGTTGGTGAGTCTACAACTGCTGCAGGCAAGGCATTCCATGCCCTGACTACTCTCTGAGCAAAGAATCTACCTCTGACATCTGTCCTATATCTATCACCCCTCAATTTAAAGCTATGTCCCCTAGCCGTCACCATCCGAGGAAAAAAGCTCTCACTGTCCACCCTATCTAATCCTCTGATCATCTTGTATGTCTCTATTAAGTCATCTCTTAACCTTCTTCTCTCTAATGAGAACAGCCTCAAGTCCCTCAGCCTTTCCTCATAAGACCTTCCCTCCATACCAGGCAACATCCTGGTAAATCCCCTCTGCACCCTTTCCAATGCTTCCACATCCTTCTTATAATGCGGCGACCAGAACTGTACGCAATACTCCAAGTGCGGCCACACCAGAGTTTTGTACAGCTGCAACATGACCTCACGGCTCCGAAACTCAATCCCTCTACCAATAAAACCTAACACACCGTACGCCTTCTTAACAACCCTATCAACCTGGGTGGCAACTTTCAGGGATCTATGCACATGGACACCAAGATCTCTCTGCTCGTCCACACTACGAAGAATCTTACCATTAGCCCAGTACTCTGTCTTCCTGTTACTCCTTCCAAAGTGAATCATCTCACACTTTTCCGCATTAAACTCCATTTGCCACCTCTCAGCCCAGCTATGCAGCTTATCTATGTCCCTCTGTAACCTGCAACATCCTTCCGCACTATCCAGAACTCCACCGACTTTAGTGTCATCCGCAAATTTACTAACCCATCCTTCTACGCCCTCATCCAGGTCATTTATAAAAATGACAAACAGCAGTGGCCCCAAAACAGATCCTTGCGGTACACCACTAGTAACTGAACTCCAGGATGAACATTTCCCATCAATCACCACCCTCTGTCTTCTTACAGCTAGCCAATTTCTGGTCCAAACCGCTAAATCACCCTCAATCCCAT
Organism: Ginglymostoma cirratum; assembly: GCA_024137785.1. Lineage (NCBI taxonomy): Eukaryota > Metazoa > Chordata > Chondrichthyes > Orectolobiformes > Ginglymostomatidae > Ginglymostoma > Ginglymostoma cirratum. Next base: position 79,951,786 of record JAHRHZ010000012.1, read on the forward strand.
GCCTCCGAATTTTCTGCAATAGCCTACCATGGGGAACCTTATCAAATGCTTTACTGAAATCCATATACACCACATCAACCGCTTTACCCTCATCCACCTGTTTAGTCACCTTCTCAAAGAATTCAGTAAGGCTTGTGAGGCACAACCTACCCTTCACAAAACCGTGTTGACTATCCCTAATTAAATTATTCCTTTCTAGATGATTATAAATCCTATCTCTTATAATCCTTTCCAACACTTTACCCACAACTGAAGTAAGGTTATAGGTGGATATGTCTGGGTAGGATGCTCTGAGGGTCAGTGTGGACTTGTTGGGTCGAAGGGCCTGTTTCCACACTGTAGGGATTCTGTCAAAAAAAGAACTGAACACGGTACTCCAATGTGGCCTGACCAATGTCGTGTCACTTCCTTGTTCACGTACTGTGTGCCTCTATTTATAAACCCAAGGATTATGCTTTCTTAAAAACTGTTTCAACTTGCCTTCAGAGATTTATGCACATGAATCCTGCGCTCCTTCTGCTCTTATTCTCCCCTAAAAGTTATATCATTGAGCCTTTGTTGTCTCTCCAGTTTCTTCTTTGAAAATTCATTGTCACATTTCTCCGCGTTGAAATTTATCTGCCAGGTGTCTGCCCATTTGACCAACCTGTCAATGTCAAAGACTCCCAAATCCCTTTGTACATTAATCTTTCCCAATGTATTAACACTTAAATAAAACTATGTGATTCTATTAACACTTAAATAAAACTATGTGATTCTGTTTCTCTTAGAAGTGGTCAAATTCTTAGAATCATAGAGTAATAGAGACATATAGTAATAAAGCATGGAAACAGGCCCTTCAGCCCAAACTGGTCCATGCTGACCAGAGTGCCTGCTCAGCTGGTTCCAATTGCCCACTTTCGGTCCGTATCCCTCTAAATCCTTCCCATCCATGTACCTATCTGTCTAATTTTCAATTCCCCATCTCTGGGAAAAAGACTATATGCATTCACCATATCAATGCCCCTCTTAATTTTATACACATTAATAAGGTCACCCCTCATTCTCCTATGTTCCAACGAATGAACTTCTATCCTGGCCAACCTCTCCCTATAAATGAGCCTCCTAGTCCTGGCAACATCCTCATAAATCTTCTTTGCACACTTTCCAGTTTGACTATGTCTTTCCTATAACAGGCTGACCAAAACTGTGCACAATACTCCAATTGCAGCCTCGCCAACGACTTATACAACTGTAACATAACATCCCAACCCCTATAGTCAATGCCTCGACCGATGAAGGCCGACATGATAAATGCTTTCTTCACCACCCTGTCTACCTGTGACGCCACTTTTAACAACCTATGTACTTGTACCCCTGGTTCCCTCCGTTCCACAACACTCCTCAGGACCTTACTATTTACTGTATAAGTCCTATCATGGTTTGACTTTCGAAAGTTGAACACCTCACACTCATCTGTATTGAATAGCATTTTCCAATCCTCAGCCCACTTCCCCCTCTGATAAAGATCCTTACGTAATTTTTGATAACCTTCCTCGCTATCAACGATACCTCCTAATTTTGTATCATCCACAAACTTACTAATCATGCCTTGTACGTTCACATCCAGATCATTTATGTAAACAACAAATAACAAAGGCCCCAGCACCAACGCATGTGGTGCACCACTAGTCACAGTCCTCCAGTCTGCAAAACAACCTTCAACCATCTCCCTATGCTTCCTACCATCGAGCCAATTTTGAATCCAATTTGCCTGCTCTCCCTGCATCCCATGTGACCTAACCTTCATGACTAACCTGCCGTGCAGAACCTTGTCAAAGGCCTTACTAAAGTCCATACAGACAACATCCACTGCCCTCCCCTCATATTTGGTAGAATGTTATATTACATATGATGTTGCATCTGCCAGGTATTTACCCCCTAATTCACTCACGTACATTACATTCTCCTTACTTTTCACATACCACCTAGTTCTGTGTCATCAGCAAAGCTGGAAATATTACACTTTAGCAGCATTCAAGAAACACCTGGATGAATACATGAATAGGAAGGGAATTGAGGGGTACAGATTCTGTAAGTGAAGACATTTTTAGTATGAAAGGGCAAAAGTGTTGGTGCAGGCTTGGAGGGCTGAAGGACTTGCTCCTGTGCTGTATTGTTCTTTGTTCCTTGTACTTTGTTCTTGAAAACTGATGAGGGAGGAACTAAATGTGCAGGTGTTACATATCCTGTGGCTGCAGTGAAAGGTGCCATGGGGCTTTGGGATTGGTGTTGGAAGTAAAGGCAGAGTGGACCACGGTGTCCCAGAGGAAACAGTCCTTGCAGAGGGCTGACAAGGAAGGGGACGGGAATAGGTGTCTGGTGGTGGCATCCCATTGGAGGTGGCAGAAATAGCAGCTGATGATCCTCTGTATGTGGATGCTGGTGGGATGTCAGTGAGGACAAGGGATTTCCTATCCCTGTTGTGGGAGGGAAGAGAGGAGGTGAGGGCTGATGTACGGGAGATGGGTCAGACTTGGCTGCGGGCTTTGTCAACAATGGTGATAGGGAATCCTCAGTTGAGGAAGAAGGTGGGCATTTTGGAGGCCCCCTTGTTGAAGGTGGCATCGTCGGAACAGATGCGCTGGAGACAGCGGAACCGGGAGAATAGAATAGAGTCTTTACAGAAAGTAGGGTGTGACGATGTATAGTCAAGGTAACTGTGGGAATCAGTTGGTTTGTAGTAAATATTGGTGGCCAGCCTATCCACAGAAATGGAAACAGAGATGTCAAGGAAGTGAAGGGAGGAGTCAGAGATGGACTAGGTGAAGGTGAAGGTGAGAGTGGGGTGGAAATTGGAAGCGAAATTGATAAACTTTTCCATTTCTGGACGTGATGAAATAATTCAAGACATTGCTCCACAGGGTAATTAGCCTACAGTATTTAAATGTTATTATAGAGTGGCAAGTAGATTGCTTTGAACCCCAAATACTGTCTACCAGTCCTACTTGGTCTTTGGCACCTATTTTTGTTTTGTTTACTAAGCACTGAATAGACACTTCACAATTAATGTTCAGCAGATCTTTTGTTAGTTGGATTGAGTCTGTGAAAAACTGTCAACAGACCTCTGCCACTTAATATGGAACAAATATAGAACTTTGAAAGATAGTCGATTACTATGGAATAAGTACCTTTTTGAATGGAAGTCTATTATGTGACATAACTATCCTGTTAATATGTCATTAAGTTTTGTTCAAGCCAGAACCTGAAAGAGGAAGTTGGCTACAAAGAGAATACCCATTCAGTATAGTCCACGCTAAGTGCCCTCTATTTCCTTTACCATAATTACAATCTTGATCATAAAAAAATTAACAGTTGAAAATAATTACTGCAGTTGATTACAGAACAATTTCATTTTTTTTAGTTTTAGACTTCTTTCTCTGCAGACTTAATGCACATATTTATTATCCAAATCAGCCTACTGTTCCAGAAACCTGCTTTATTTTATAAACAGTAAGGATCTTCTCATTGTTATCTCAAGTTAAATTTCTGAGAGTAAAATGTTGCCATTTGCAGCACAGGAAGTAATCCTAACCAAAATTCCTAAAGAAAAAAACCTTTAAGCTATTAATGTGTATTCTCACCTGTTTTGAAACAACTTTCAGCACAGGATCTTGCGATCAAATTTGTTTTTCTTCTTTCAATGTCCAAATCTTTTCAACTCTGGTAAAGTACTTAATAATCTAAATCTGTATTCAAAATAAATTGAGTACTGTGTATACTGATTATATTTAGATTCATAGAAATACATGTTAATAAATTAAACTTTGAAATAAGCAAATATATTAATACTGTAATACAAAAATGTCATTCTGCCATCTATATATTGCACTGAAAATTAAACAAAATTACTGACACTTATGGCTTTCAAGTTATTCTGAATTCTGCTACATTATAGATTAAATATAGAAGCATTCTTAGCAACTCCATACTTCTTCAGAAATGTTTCCATGTTTACTTAAAACCCATGTTTAAAGAAATATTTGTACCCAGAATGTTACAGTTTTGAGTTCTAATTTTATGATTACGATTTGCACACATCATAACAAACTGTTAAACAGAACATTGCATAAATTCTAATATTATGACAAAAAGTGTAATGTTCACATTTTTTATTACACTGAGAGACACATAAGCAAAACTCCATTATATATAATTAAAGAACCTATCAAGTTAATGATGATTCCTTATCAAATTAAGAAGATGCAGATTTTTGTTTATAAAGCCTCACTCTATTGTTTGATGAGATCATCTAATCTGACATATTGACATGACATTTGTAAAACATGGAAATACAAAAACAGACAGTAAGAGACAAGTTCAGAAAACAAGACCAAGCTAGAGTGAGGATTGATTCCTTACTGGACAGATCTGGGAAATTAATAGTAAGAAACAAAGAAATAATGAAATAGCTTCCAATAACTATCTTGTTCAAAGCAGATGACACAAAAAGTTGCCAATAATAGAGAAAATCGAGAGTCTAAAGGTACATAAGAAGCTTAAAACATTAAGTTCCAGCAGAGAAAAAGTATTCGGAAAGCTAATGGAACTAAAGACTCACAAGTCTGCTAGACTTAATGACCTCTGTCCTAACATCTTAAAATAAGTAGCTGCAGAGATAATCATAGAATCATAAAACTCTACAGTGTGCAAGCAGGCCATTTGGCCCATTGAATCTTCACGGCCCTTCAAAAAGCCTCCCACCCAGAACCAACCCCTACCCTATCCCGGTAACCCTATTTCCCATGGCTAATCCACCTAATCTACATATCCCTGGACGCTATGGGCAATTTAACATGATCAATCCACCTAACCTGCACATCTTGGGATAATGGATGTATCAGATGTAAACTTTAAAAATTCCCTGTAGTCTGGAATCATTCCAGCAGTTTGAAAACTTCAAACAATACTCCTTTATTAAATAGATGCAGACAGAAAGTGGGGAACTATAGGCTGGGTAGCCAAATGTTGTCTTTGAGGAAATGCTGGAATCCATAATTAGGGAAATAGTACCAGGAATATAATGCAATGAAGAAGAGCTAATTTGGTTTCATGAAAGTGAAATAATTTTTGACAATTTTTTTAGAATTAATTGATGATGTAATATGAAGCGTGGGTGTAGACAAACTATAGATGCAGTGTATTTAGATTTTCCAAAAGGCACTTCATCCAGTAAAAAATTACTATACAAGCACTCATGGTGTTGGATGTGTTATGCTAGCATGGGTAGAGGATCAGTTAATAGGGAGGAAATAGAGTGTCAGACTAATTGAGTAATTTTCAGGTTGGAAACAACTAATAGGGTTGGTAACACAGGGATCTGCTGGGCCTCCATTATTTACAATTTACATAAACAACTTGGATAAAAAGACAGAGAGTATTATATTCAAATTTGCTGACAATACAAGACTAATCAGAAAGCAAGTTGTGAGTAGGACACAAAGATCCAGAATTTCATGAAGGAGACAGCAAGAGTTTGACAAATTCACCAACTCACAAACCTGAGTCTATTAAGAATTCCACTGCTCACCTTATTTTTAATTCTGGCAGACAGTGATGGGATAGAGTTGAGCCCACAGTCTTGGAAGTAACAGTAGGTGCAGGCAGATGGTGAGTCTAGCAGGCCAAAAGATCTGAATCTATTTACTGGATCATGAATCCAGTTGTAATAATAATAGTCAGGCTCTTGTTACTTCATAATCTCCATGCCTCATATGCATCCTGGATATGAGGTATTGTCTTATGAGAAGAGATTGGGTAGCTTGGGCCTGAAAACAATGGAGTACAGATGAATAAGAGGCAAACTTATTGAAATATACAAGATTCTTGGGGGCTTGGCAGTGTAGATGTGGAGTGGTTGCTTATTGGAGAGTCTAGGACAAGACAGCATAGTCCCAGAGTATGGGGTTGCCAAGACAGGAAGGAGATAAAAAGGAATTTCCTCTCTCAGAAGATAGTTAAGCTATAGAATTATTTACCAGAGAGGGCTGTCAAGGTTGTTAGGGCTGAAATGGACAGATTTTTAACCAGTAAGGGAATCAAGCATTATGGGTAAAAAGGCAGGAAAGTAGATTTGAGAATAATGAGATGTGGGAATCTTGCAAATGGAATGTTGGCATTTACTGCAAGGGGAATGGAGTACAAAATTGGAAAGACTTGTTACAAAACTACAGAGCATTGTTGAGGCCACCCCTACATTATCACTTCAATAACTTTGATGACTCAAGGAGAGATATACTTTCAACTAAAACACTTCAGATAAGGTTCACCAGGCTGACTCCTAGAATGAATGGAGTAACACAGTGTGGAGCTTGAGGAACATAGCAGGCCAGGCAGCATCAGAAGAGCAGGAAAGTTGATGTTTCAGGTCAGGACCCTTCTTCAGAAATGGGAAAGGAGAAGGGAGCTCAGAAATAAATAGAGAGAGGAGGTGTGGGGTTGGGGATGGTAGGTGGGATGGTGATAGATGAGTGCAGGTAAGGAGTGGTGGGGATTGGTCAGTGAGGTGGGAGGGGCGGATAAGTGGGAAAGAAGACGGACAGGTTGTGTGAGGTCAAGGAGGCGAGGATGAGAGGGAGGGTTGGTCATGGGATGGGGCCAGATGTGGTGAGATTTTGAAATTGGTAAAATCCATGTTTAGGCCATTGGGCTGTAGGCTCCCAAGGCAGAATATGAGGTGCTGGACATAAGTGAAAAGTCAAGCAAATGTGCATCTCCTTGGCAAATCAGTTTGAGGTGTTGCAAAATTAAGAAAAGAGTATAAATTAGAATGGGTGAACTCAACATCAAATTAAATACAAAGAGAGAAATAAATTGAGGGAAAGAATGGAAAAGTATTTAAATACATTTTGACGTAAAATTTTACATTCTTAAAATTTGTAACAATTGGAATCTGAAGGAAGTAGATTTGACACTTCTCATTGATTATTTTGCAGCGTCGAAAACGTTGTTTGCTATTAAAAAATGAACAATCTGTGGATGCAGGAAATCAGAAATAAAAACAGAGTACCCTAGAGAAACACAGCATATCTGGCAGCATCTCTAGAGAGAAACTGAGTTAAAATTTAGAGTTTAGTGACCCTTTGTCAGAATTTGGACTCACAATTCTAATGATGCTGGCAGACCTGCTGTTTTCTTATAGAACCTTATACCATTTAATATATTTCTACAGTGAGGTGGACATTCAGAGGTTATTTTGTAAAGTTAATAGTAAAGCAGTACCACTTGGAAAGCAACGTTTTGATTTGTGTTTGACTGCACATATGTCCCTCGGCTGTTTTTTATTCTTGTGTGGAATGTGGGTGTCACTGGCAAAATCAGCATTTGTTGCCAATCCCTAGTTACTCTTGAATTTTTTGCTCACTCAGGCCGTTTCAGAGGGCAAATCAGAGCAATATTTTGCTGTGGGTCTTGAGTCACGTATAAATCAGACCAGTGAAAATGGCAGCCTTACTTCCTAAAATGACGTTCGTTAACCAGATAGATTTTTATGACAAAATAAAAACTGAAAGAACTGCAGATGCTGTAAATTGGGAACAAAAACAGAAGTTCCTGGAAAATCTCAGTAGGTCTGGCAGCATCAGTGAAGAAAAATCAGAGTGAACGTTTCGGGTCCAGTGTCCATTCATCAGAACTTGATATGGCTTTGCAAACAAGTTTTAGCAAATATCTGGTCAAACACCAAGAGTGACAGTGAAATTAATGTTGGTGGAAATGAAGAAAGATTGGAACAGAAATCCCGTCAGAGAGAGGTGCAGAACATCTGAGGAAGGGTCACCGGACCCAAAACGTTAACTTTGACTTTTCTGTACAGATGCTGCCAGACCTGCTGGATTTTTATAACAATTGACAATGGTTACATGAATGTAATCAATCATGAATTCCAATTTCACTATCTGCTATGGTGGGATTTGAACCCATGCCCCTGGAACATCAGCCCGTATCTTAAGTTTACCTGTCCAGTGAAATTACCATTACGTGGTCCCTATGGGTGGCAATGACCGACTGCTATTATCACTAAACAATTAATCCAGAACTCAGATAATGTTCTGGGAGCGTGTGTTCGAATCGTGCCATGTCAGTTGATGGAATTTGTTTTCAATTGAAAATTTCTGGAATTAAGAATCCACTGAAGATCATAAAACCATTGCCAATTGTTAGAAAACCCCATTAAACTAATGTCCTTCAGGGGAGGAAATCAGCCATCTTAACCTGGTCAGGTCCCTAAAGGTAGCAGTACAGGTAGGTAAGGTCGTACAGAAAGTATTTGGATTGTTCTGCTTCATTGTCAGAGGTATAGAATACAAATGTAGAGATATAGTGATGAAACTATTGAAGATATTGGTGAGGCCACAATTGGAGTATTGGATTTACTTCCAGTCACTACATTACAGGAAATATGTAATTGCTCTGGAGAGAGTAAGAGAAGATTTACTACAATGTTGCCAGGTCTGGAGAATTGTAGCTGTGAGGAGATTGGTTGTTTTCTTTGGAACAGAGTAGGTTGAGGGGTGATACGTTTGATGTATACAAAATTTTGAGGGAGAGAGATAGAGTAGACAGGAGAAACTTGTTGCTCTTGGCAGACAATTCAAAAACCAAGGATCACAGATTCATGCTACGTGGCAGAAGCATTAGAGCAGACGTGAGGAAAAACCTCTTCATGCAGAGGATAATGGGTGTCTGGAATTCGCTGTCTGAATTGGTGGTGGAGGCAGAGGCCTTAAAATCTTTTAAACATACCGGGATCTGCACCTTAACTGCTGTAAGCTGCAGATACACAGGTTGTGTGCAGGAAGATGGAATTAGAAAAGGCATCTGGGTGTCTTTGGGATGGCATGGTCAAGATGGGCCAAATGGCTCCCTTCTATGCTGTATCATTTCTATGATTCTAAGGTACAGACCCGCAGCAATGTGGTTGACTCTCAACTGCCCTCTTAAATAGCCTAGCGAGCCACTCAGTTGTACTGATCGCTACAAAGTCTCACCAAAGAAATGAAAGCCAATGGACAACCTGGCATCAACCTAAGCTCCAGAAAAAACAATGGCAGAAACAGAGCTGTCGCCTCTGCAAAATCCTACCAACATCTGGGCACTTAGTGCCAAAAGTAGGAGAGCTGTCTCAGACTAGTAAAGCATCAGCCTGACATCGGCTGTAAGGTATGTCCCAAACACCACCATCACTGTCTTTGGATATGTCCTGTCCCACTAGCATGACGTACCAGCAGAGGTGGTGGCATGGTGGTATACATTCGGAGGGTGTTGCCCTGGGAATCTTCAACATTGACAGGGGACCCCAAGACATCTTATGGCTTCAGATTAAATATGGACAAGTAAACTTTCTGCTGGTTACTACATACTATCCTCCCTCCACTGATGAATTATACTCCTCCATGTTGAACAAGGAAGAAGCACTGATGGTGGCAAGGGTGCAAAATGGTTTTGGGATAGACTTCAAACAGATCTAGTGACTTAAGACTGGGTACCCATGAGGCACTGTGAGCCATCAGCAGCAGCAGAATTAAGCGCCATCACAATGTGCAACCTCATCACTTAGCATATCCCCTACTCAACCATTGCCATCAAGCCAGGGGATCAACCCTAGTTCAATGGACAGTGCAGGAGGGTATGGCAGGACCAGCACCAGGTATACCTGGTGAAGCCACCAAACAGGACTACTTGCTTGACGAACAGTATAAGCAGCAAGTGATAGCCAGAGCTAAGCGAGTCTACAACCAACGGATCTCCAGACGACATCTTCCAAACCCCATGACCACTTCTTTCTAGAAGGACAACAGCAACAAATACATGGGAACACTACCACTATCTGCACATTCCCTCCTAGCCACTCTTATATTGCCCTTTCTCCACTGTTGCTGATTCAGAATCCTGGAAATCCCTCCCTACTGACATTGTCCGTCAATTCACAGCAGGTGGACTGCAGCAGTGCAAGAAGGCAGCTCATCACTACCTTCTCAAGGGCAACTAGGGATGGGCAATAAACGTTGGCCAGTCAGTGATGCCCACGTGTCTTGAAGGATAAAAAAATTGCTGTACCATTTGTGCATACATAATAGTGAGCACCATTAACCTCCTATTAAGTACATTATAGAAATCCTACTCCATTTTGCTTCAAATCAACTAACTCAACACTGAACAGGGATTGAACTTGAGATATTTTTAGCTCAGTATTACACCAGACTGTGTATTTATTCATTAAGGCATTGAATGCTATTACTTAATGCCAATACTTCATGAACAGCTGTGAGAAATATTAAACCGGGTTATATGCAGCCAATAAACATGTATCTTGATTTTGTGCATTTTACAGCAAAGGTTGATCCAACAAATTCTAAATTGAAAACTTGCTGATAAATATCATACTGTAAGGATGTAGAAGAACAATTTTCATTGCTAGCCACTGGATTCTAACCTGAAAATTGGGCAGGCTGCAATTTAAAGTTTCGGTTGGGAATTAATACCCCAGACTTTTAGTTGGGCATGTAAGTGGGAGCATAGTGTTCCGGTCTCTCCCCAGATGGCCTTTCAGAAACAGAAGCAAGATTAAATAATATGTACACTGGGTTCCCACGTCAAATCTAAGATGTCAACTAAAATTTTCAGGTGCAAATGAGTAGAAACTTGCACTTGGCTTTAAGTAACTGTTGAATGAAATGGAAAAGGGACCAGGAAATACTTAAATTTCTGGGATCCTTCTGGCCCTGCAAAAAGCTTGCTTATTTCCAGCTATTCTTGTCCCCCACTGACTTTAGCTCCACCCCCACACATGCCATGCCCCAGGCCTGATGAACAGGCTAATTACTTGCCCTTCTAGGAGTGAGAAGTTGCAGTAAGAATACCACAGCTTGTCAGTGGTATGTTAATGAGCCTTGAACTTCAGATCAGGTGGGTAAACAGTAGCTCCATAACAATTTGGCTATTTCAAAATTACTGACCAAACTTTAAAACTGATTGTACATTGGAACTGTTTCAGAGATAGTAGGAACTGCAGATGCTGGAGAATCTGAGATAACAAGGTGTAGAGCTGGATGAACACAGCCGGCCAAGCAGCATCAGAGGAGATTTTCTGAATAAGAGTCTAGACCCGAAATGTCAACTTTCCTGCTCCTCTGATGCTGCTTGGCCTGCTGTGTTCATCCAGCTCTACACCTTGTTATCTCTGTACATTGGAACTGTTTCTTTGTCAAAATATGCTAAATATGTTAGCAATATTGACAAGCCAACTTTCAGCTGGCACAATGAAATATTTCCACAGAAATGCCCATCCCTCTTATTTTCGACTGGTTAAATTTCACTGTTTATAAATCCAGTTCCCATTTTATTTTGATTACTCAAATCATAATGTACTGAACATTGGCTTTCATTTCATCAACGTGGAATTTTGGTTTGAATGTAGACTGGAAGACCTTAAGACGTAGTGACAGAAGTAGTCCATTTAAGCCATGGAGCCCGATCTACCACTCAATGAGATCATGGCTTATCTGATAACCCTCAACTCCACTTTTCTGCCTTTTCTCTATAACTTTAAATTTCCTTACTGGTTAAAAATCTTGCCTATCACAACCTTGTATATACTTAATGAGTGCAATATGGGTTTTTTTTAATAAGTTGGTGCTAAGGTACATTGTTTAGTATAGGGTCAAGGAAGCTTCATTATGCCAATTTTATATAGATATAATTGACCTAAGAGTGTTTGATATTGACACTGGATAGTAAATGTTATATTCCCAAGGACCAAAAAAAGAAGAAACTCAGTATAAAATATAATGATAAGATTTGTAATAAAATAATCAAGATTGTTTCTAAATATATACATTCAAGCAATCAGTACATTATAAAATATATTGTAATTGAGTTGAATTTGCCTGTCTTCAACATTCATGTGATAAATGTTGACTAAAATATGCTCTATACTAAGGAGAACTTCTTTTAAACTTAGGATGTTTCCCAGTTTTGATACTTAAGTAGCTGCTTACAAGTGAACAATTATCCGTTTCAAACTAAAATAACTAAAATACCCAGACTTAACACTGTTTGTTGATAATTCCTGAAATATTAAGTAAAAAAAATTCAAGCAAGTCTCAGTGTTTATCAACTGTTTAATTTGGTGTACATGATATTTCAATGTTGGATGTTGAACAAAACGTAAGGACGGAAGAATCATCCATAGCTTTGTATCAAGTAATTGAAAGTACAGAAATGAATGCTCTCATTGTACAGTACAACCTGTGTATCACAAGGTCCACAAAAGACAATGTTCAAAGTGTACAATTCAGACAATATGTGAGCATTTGCAAGGAATTACAATTTGATTACAATGAAAAGACAAAATTGTTCCAGTGAAAATTTAGCATTATATAAAAGTAACCACTCTACTTCATTTGCAATGTCAGTTGGCAAATCTTTTCTCAGTAGTGCTTTTGCCAGAGTCTGAAGTAGCAACCTGTTGCTTTTCTATGAGTTTTTTCAGTGAAGCTACTTCTGCACTTAAATTTGCAATGCCTTGTTTTAAGTACAAGTTTTCTGATTCCAATTGTACTCCTTGATTAATGAAGGTAGAGTCTTTCCCAACGGCAAGTGATTGGTTTGCTAGTGCAACAGGGGAACATGACCGACGCACGTGTTTATAAGCCCCTTCCAATTTCTCTTCACTTCCTTTTTGATGCCAAAATTCTGGTTTGTGAGACCAATCGTTGATGTTTGCTACTTGAATAGACAAAGGAGCTAAGGCAGGATGTACTGAATTTGAAGCATTGCATTTAAACATTTCTGCTGTGTTCAATGGGTAAGATATTTTAGCAGAAATAGTACTGGCAGATGATGGCTGTTTCTCTGGTGTTTCATAATATGCTTCCACATTCTCTACTTTAATCTGGATTGCCCTAGCTTTGATACGAAGTTTGTGAGGCAGTGCAGAAGAGTTTGATTCAGGAACCTTAACTATGGCATTGTGCACAATTTTGGATTCCATAGGAGAAGAGATTGGGCCTTTAGGCACTTGCTGTTCATCTTCACCTTCTTCTTCAGATGTAGGTTTTCCTAATGTACTGTCATCAGCCTCTGATGTTCTTGGCGAATTACTTGATGACCTAGCAATCTGTATGGAAGGTGGTGAATGTGAATAGTTCCTGCTGAAGGTGCTGCCAATACAATTTCTATACATGGTTGACACGTAAGAACCATTTCCCTCTCTGGGGTCTCGCAAACAAGTTTCAGAATCTACTTTGAACTCCAGAGGCTCTTGTTTTATGACCTTGAAGGTGCCATTTGGGCTTTTGCATGCTACTTGAAGAAGAGGACTTTCCCGAGCATTTGAAGATATTTCTGAAACATCTGACAATGAACTTGGTGGTGAATGTTTAATGACTGAAATACATCCATTTCCAAGAAAACCACGCTCATGATCAGGAGCAAAAGAAGTTAAATTTATACCAGAGGGTTTATAGTCTTGAAAACATGGCCCTGAAGCATTTCCAAGATTTTGTATTTCCTGCGCATAAAATGCTGCAGTGATTAATCCAAATTTTAGTTTCAAAGCAAGAAGTTCTGATTTCAGTCGTGCATTTTCTTCACCTAAAGCCATCAGCTTGTTCTCTAAAACCATGTCATTCAAACGTCGTTTCTCACGAGACCTTTTGGCTGCTTCATTATTTTTTCTTCTCTTTTCCCAGTACAATGCATCTTTTTTCTCATCAGGTATGAATTCTCGTTTTCTTCGGCAGCTTGAAGATTTCTGTTTGAGAGAGCCAGCGCTCAGGTCGTCGCTTAGGATGCTGTCATCCGCAGAAAAAGATTCTCCCATATTTTCTAAAGCAGGAGCTAACACCACCATTTTTTCTCCAGAAATGCAAGATCCAACCAACGCTGGTTCATTCTGGAGTGTCGGTCTTTGAGCTTCCATGATGTTTGCTTTGTTCTTTGCAAGTTTCTGACTGTGCAGAATTTTTTTTAACTATTTTCTATTATATTTATCACTGAAAGTTTTGCTTCCATTAGAGGTTTCTATTTCTACACTTTCACTATTCATGAAACAATGAAATCGGTGACCCTAATCTTACAGAGATCTTCACAGCTAGTTTTGTTTTAAATAAAGCTACATAAATTGCTTTTGCACTTGGGAGCTCAGGATCATGGACATTTTTGTTGATCAGACTGTAATCCCTTTGATAACCTGAAAAAGAGTAAGTAGATATTTATTAATCATTCTGAAACAAATCAATGTTAAACTTGCTTCTGGGCCATTTATCTTTATGCTCATGCTTATGAAAAACATTTTCCCTGATTACACAGAGGTTTACAGGTAATATCTTACAAGCTAATTTACTTAGTTAACATAATACGATGCCAATCCCTAAACTGCAGATTGAATCAAAACTTGCTTCAGACTTGTAATAAACCAAGTTTTATCAAGCTATGGGGTTACATGCTATGTAAAAAACAAACTAAAAGAAATTGCTGCATAGTTAATGCATATTTCATAAACTAGGAGGCAAGAGGGATTTACTGGATGCTGGTTTGTGACCAGTGAACCCAGAAAAATAGCAGATCTTAATTGGCTTGTTGTCTGTTTCCTGGCTACAGTTAACCAGATTGTATTCTTGTATCAGATGCCTAGTGCTAGAGACCAGAAAGATCCTTCTCACTTCTTAGCTCCAGGGAATTTCTTTCAACTCAAAAACTTCGAATGGTAGCGAAATATGAGGTATTCAACCTTCTTTTAATATTTAAATTGCTAGTCAACCTCCTACAATTGGACTGGTTACAATTGGCCTCTGTCCACCTCTATTAAAGCCAGAAGTAGGTGGGCTCATAAGAGTACTGAAAATATTTACTTTATAAAATATCTTATCCAACCTATCTTTGAGGGTTAAAATTTCCCCCATAGGTAAAAATAAGTACACTTTTAACAAGTCCACAATTCAGCCAATTCTCCATTATCTGTAAGTCGTGTTAAAACCAACGATTTTTGATGGTCCCAACTAAATACAGACCCTCTGTGGACAAATTATTTTTTAAAGATCTTGAATTCTTAAGACACCAAGGAATGGGGGAAGCCCTATTGCATAACTAATTGTTCCCAATGAACTATAATTGAAGCTGCACCTTTCCCTTTGCAGACTCTCCAATTCAACGTACAGAGAGCTAGAGTCCCGAGCAACAAGATTTTAGGCCAGAACACTGATAACTAAGAAAACAAAGATACATTGCAAAGAAATGATGAAGTAAAAAACTCATCGTTAGAAAACAAGCTAAAATAACTGTCTGGCCTGCTACGTTCCTCCAGCTCCACACGGTATTGTCTCTGACTCCAGCATCTGCAGTTCTTGCTATCTCAAAATAATTGTAATATTAGAGTAAAACAATGTCCCAACCAATTAGTCTAAATTATATTTCTATATAAATATATTGACAATTGTATATAAAGTTTTGTTTCTTCAGAGCTTTATTTGCTGAAAATAACCATAAACTCAAATATATTAAAATGAAACAAAGAATTATGGATGCTGGAAATCCGAAACAAAAACAAAAATTGTTAGAGAAACTCAGCAGTTCTGGCAGCATCTCTGGAGAGAAAGGAAAGTTAAAATTTCAGGTCCAGTTCTGAAGATCCAAAATGTTAACTCTGCTTTCTGTCCACGGATGCTGCCAGATCTGCTGAGTTTCTCTAGACAATTTTATTTTTGACTCAAACTATTTTTATTAGTCACAACTTGGACAATTCTTCACAGGGCCTTGATCCCACCCATCAAGTTAACTCCCAGGAGGATAACAAGTGGAAATGATTACCAGCAAGTCTTAAAATGACTAACATTCACATAGGATAGCCAAGTACAATATCAGATGGATTTTTTTAAAATATAACTGATTTGAGCTTTTCATTTATTAACAGGGTAAACACATTTCAATTGAGAATGTACTGCACAGCTTTACTGGCTCGAATATAAAGGCTGATGACCTAATCAGTTATTTTCAAAGAAGTTACCGATAAAGGCAGCATTTTACATCTTAAATTATTCTACTCTGACTCATTATCCTATCTAAATGCTTGTGAAAATAAATACACATTCATCTTTGATGAATCAAAAATTGCAAGCCAGGAGGTAATTACCTTTATTACAAGTAGCGCTGTGCAGCTGAAAAGACATTCTGCAAGCAATGTGAATGATATACAGAACCACTCACATTTCTGAAAATGCCGATTTATTTTTTTTTAAAATTTAATATATTTTAGTAAAATCACCCTCTCTGCACTTTTTCAGTGAAGGCTAACATTAAAAAGGCAGTACTTAAGTAAAATATAATTAGAAGATCTGTTGTTATCCAAAATCAGGTGAATTCATCTTGACAGTTACCTACTGACACCATTGTTGACAAATCAATGTTGGTGAAATTGGGTCAACAACAGTAACAGAAAATCTCCACCCTCCATCCCCAATCAAACAGAAGATTAAAACAAGGCTACCTTATAGAGTCATACAGCTGTACAGCATGGAAAAGGACCCTTTGATCCAACCCATCCATGCCGACCAGATATCTTAAATTAATCTAGTCCCATTTGCCAGCATATAGCTCATATCCCTCTGAACCTTCCCTATTCAAGTACCCATCCAGATGCCTTTTAAATGTTGTAATTGTACCAGCCTCCACCACTTCATCTGACAGCTCATTTCCATACACGCACCACCTTCTGTGTGAAAAAGTTGCCACTTAGGTCTCTTTTAAATCTTTCCCCTCTCACCTTAAACCTATGCCCTCTAGTTCTGGACTCCCCCACCTCAGGGAAAAGACATTGGCTATTCACCCTATCAATGCCCCTCATGATTTTATAAAACTCTGAATGGTCACCCTTCAGCCTCCAGGGAAGATAGCCCCAGCCTGTTCAGCATCTCCCTGTAGCTCAAACCCTCCAATCCTGGCAACATCTTTGTAAATCTTCTCTGAATGCTCTCAAGTTTCACAACATCCTTCCTATAGCAGGGAGGTCAGAAATGAACGCAGTACTCCAAAAGTGGGCCTAACCAATTTCTGTGCAGATGCAACATGATCTCCCTTCAATGAAATAAGATTGCTTCTTTTAAACTCCACTTTGTTTTTTGAAATTTCTATTATATTTGTGAAATTGCTTTCAATTTTAAGAACTGATGTATATAGTATTGAAACTGTTTACTCATCCAAGTGCATCTAAAGCAGAATTGAACACTTGTAAACACTTAGTCATTAATTTTCTTTTCCCACCATCAGATCGTTTAGAGAGGTAACCGGTTCCAGCTAACTATAAAACATTAACTGAAAATAATTAAGTAGCTTAAAAACACTTAATAAAAATCGTATCATTCAGGTTAAGAGGTCGAATAATTTAGGTTTTATTTAACTTGGTTACCGAGTAATTGGTCACTGAGTGAGTCTCCATTTAATTTTCTAACAAATTAATTGCACTCCTTTTATACAAAAACAACTGCCTTGACTGACTCAAAGAGCATCAAGCTTGGATAGTTACACAACTTTTAAAGTAGGTGTACATTGTCATTTAATAATATTATTAGTGGCATGTATCAGTTATCTTTAACACTTTCAATTCTAGAGGAATAAGTCACAAAACTTTATTTCATATTATTATTCATTTCCTTCAATGCAGATTTTCATTACTTCACACAACATTATTCATGTAGCATGTTGTTTAAACATTTAACTATAAACTGAAATCCCTTGCAATCATGTCTACTCGCAAATAAAAACGAAAAGAACTATGGATACTGTAAATCAGAAACAAAAACAGAATTTGCTGGAAAAGCTCAGCAGATCTGGCAGCATCAATGAAGAGAAATCAGAGTTAACGTTTCGGGTCCGGTGACCCCTCCTCAGAATCACCAGACCCAAAATGTTAACTCTGATTTCTCTTCACAGATGCTACCAGATCTGCTGAGCTTTTCCCACAACTTTTCTTTTTGTTTCAAATCTACCTACAAATGGCTGTAGCAATTACATAATTAGAAATTACAAAGATTAACAGAGCTGGTCCAAGGTTTTATTGCACTATATTTCTGAATGTTTATGAATGAATAGGAATAAGGTGACTGAACTGAGGGTTGCATTTCAATTGGACATAAAATTGAAATGAATGTAACAGTAATTTCATAATAAATAGAAAGAACATCTATCATTCACGTTTTAGTATTGCATTAAGGGGAGGTGATGGCCTGGGGTATTATCATTGGACAATTAATCTGGAGACACAGGAAATGTTCTGGGGACTTGGGTTTGGATCCTTCCATCGTACATGGTGGAATTTGAATTCAACAAAAAATAAATCTGTAATGAAAAGTGTAATGATGACCATAAAACCATTGTTGATTGTCAGAAAAATCCCATCTGGTTCACTAATATCCTTTAAGGAAAGAAACTACTGGTCCTGGTCATGCCTACATTTGACTCCAGATCCATAGAAATGTGGTTGACTCTCAAATTCTTCTGGGCAATTAGAGATGGGCAATGAATGCTGACCTAGCCAGCGATGCCACATCCTATGAATGAATTTTAAAAATTCCCAACATCGATAGAAGTGGTTCAGTTACAGAATGCAGAAATGTTTTTAAATGTTGAGAGATGTGTAAAGTGCTGGTACATAGATAATGAACACTAATACATTCTTGAAAATTATATTTATTTGTGACAACCTGTTTTGTTTCATTTCCTAGCTATAAGATGTTATCTTGAAAGAAGCTGAAAACCAATCAGTTTATTTGTGTTTTTACAGAGATAAATTAAGTACAAGATTTGTTTCAGTAATGATTACACTTTTATTAAATTATACATTGCTTATACATTACTAAACTGTTTATTAGCATTGATCATAAAATTAATGTTATTAATGTCTCATTCAACTGATTAAAATCTCTCATATTCCATTCATTCCAACATATTCATATTGTACTTTGAAGGCATGGCAATTGCGTAGCCATGTAAAGAATACACATTTCATGAACTAAGTCACACTAGTGTGACCACTTTAAATAATTAAATTTTACTTAAACTGGTGAGATTGGTGATAAGTTAAACTTGCTATTTATCTAGGTCAGAGATAAAAGGTACTGCAGATGCTGGAGAATCCGAGATAACAAGCATGGAGCTGGATGAACACAGCAGGTCAAGCAGCATCATAGGAGCAGGAAAACTTGACATTTCGGGCCTAATGAATGATGATGAATGATTTCTGATGAAGGGTTTAGGCCCGAAACGTCAAGTTTTCCTGCTCCTATGATGCTGCTTGACCTGCTGTGTTCATCCAGCCCCATGCTATTTATCTAGGTCTACCAGTTTAAGCATAATAATTCTTGTATTTATAATTGTACGTAAGACCTTGTGACTAAACCAAGTTTCCAAACTGAAATTTTCTAAGTTTGATGTCAATGTTTAACTTTAACCATGACTGCTTTTTCTACTTTTAAAATACAAGAATAATACTATTTTATTATTTTTTTGAGTAGACTGTGTAATGTCTAAAAAATCCAAATAATGACTTGCAGTAACAATTTGGACAAATTCAGTGTGTGGGCAAAGGCATGGCAGATGAAGCAAAATGTGGATAAAAGTGAGGTTATCCACTTTGGCAGCAAAACAGGAAGGCAGATTATTACATAAATGGTGATAGAATGAGAAAGAGGAGGTGCAATGGGACCTGGGTATCCTTGAACTTAGCCACTGAGAGCAGGCATGCATGTGCAGCAGGCAGTGAAAAAGCCAAATGGTATGTTAGCCTTCATAGCGAGAAAGGTTCAAGTACAGGCACAGGGGTGTCTTGTTGCAATTGTTCAGGGCCTTAATGAGATCACATCTGGAGCACTGTGGGCAGTTCTGATCTCCTTATCTGAGGAAGGATGTTCAGGGTTTGGAGTGAGTACACTGAAAATGTACCAGACTGAATGCTGGGATGGCAGGGCTGACTTATGAAAGCAAACTGGATCACTCAGAGCAATATTCACTGGAGTTTAGAAGAATGAGGGAATCTCATGGAAACCTATCAAATTCTAGTAGGACCAGACAGGGTAAAATACAACAGAAAGGTTCCTGATGACCACAAAGTCCAGAACTAGTGGTCACAATCCAAAGATAAAGGGTAGGTCATTTAGGACTAAGATGAGAAATTTATTCACCCAGAGAGTGGTGAGCCCATGGAATTCTCTGTCAAGAAAGCGGTTGAGGCCAAAACACTGGCGAGAAAGTAGTGTCAACCCAACCTTCTTCAGAACTGACTGTAGCCAGGACAAGGTGGTATATATGTTGAAGGCAGGGATGGGGGAGGGAGCTATGTGAATGATAGGTGAAGACAGAGCCCAGAGGGAGAGAACAGCGGCTGAATATTGGTTAGTCAGGGAAAAAGAAAGCTGCTTATGGGGACCATTAGTGGGTGAAAATTGGTTCACTCTGATGAAAGTAGTCCATGTGATGACAAGGCCTGGGGCATGGGGATGGGTAAAGAACATAGAAGAAGGTGTCATGCCCTAAAATTATTCAAATCCATAATAAGTCCTGAAGGCTGTAGAAGATGAGACATTGTTCTCTAAGCTTGGGCTGAGTTTTGCTGGAGCACTGCAACAGGTCCAAGATAGAAATTTTGGCCAGAAAACATGGTGGTATGTTGAAGCCGTAGACAACTGGAAACTTGTGGTCATTTTTGCAGACAGAACACAAGTGTTCTGCAAAGTGGTCACTCAGTCTTTGTTTCATTTCCCTAATGTAAAGGAAATCATTGTGAGCAGCAAATACAATAGACTAGACTGAGTGAAGTGCAAGTAGATCATTGCTTCATTTGGAAATTGTTTTTGGGGCCATGCATAGTGAGATGGGAGGATGTAAACAGGCAGGTGTTATGTCTTTTACGAATGCATAGGAAGATACAATGGGAATGTGGGTGGTGTTGGGAGTGGAGGAGGAGTGGATCAGGGCATCTCAGATGAAACAGCCCCTGAAAGCTGACAAGGGAGGGGAGGAGAATACATGTCTGGATGTGGCAGAAATGGTGGCTTATGATCCTTTGGATACAAATGCTGGAAAGTAAGGACCAAGGGAACCCTATAGGTGTTGTAGGGAGGTAAGGGAAGAGATGAGAGCAGAAGTGTGGGAAATAGGTCAAACACGACTGAGGGCCCTGTCAAGAACCGTGATGGAGAATCCTGTGTTGAGGAAAGAATAAAGCTGTGATTTACCTGCACTTCACTCAATCTGCTGAATTGCTTTTCCCGTGATTTTGTCACAATGTGGAATGCATAACAATGGGTTTTAGGGCAGAGCCAAAAGTTTCTGTTTCAACCATGAATAAGTACAGTACAGGGGCGAAAATGATCGTGGCGCCACCTAAAGAACATTTCCTTTATTGCAATTCAGCCATCGAATCCAGTGTTGCTGCTGACAATATTACTAAGCACCAGAAAAATAAAGCTACTGTACCAATGTCCTTTTAGCCAGCCACACACAATTCTGGCTTGCTGTCTGGTCAAAAATAACAGTTACATAGATTTTAAATACTACAATGCACTTATTATTTAGAAAAGTAAAACAACTATCAGCGTGGCCAAAAAAACTCATTGAGGATGGCAAGGATGGCAAAAAAACTTAAGCAAAGCTTTAAAATGTAAACTTAATGGAACTAATTGGCAGTGAAATTATTTTAAAATAAAGGCTGTATTAATGAATGACATTAACTACACCTTTAAAAATTATTTAAAGCTTTATCTTCACTCATCCACTAATTATTAAATCACCAGATTCAGAAAAACCGCAATCCACGTACTTACCACTGTGGGAGTTGACATGTTGTACTAAGAACTGGGACCATTAAATGGTTGGATAGGGGCGCGGGGGCTACTTAAGGTAAACTACTGTCGCCCTTGAAAGATCGCCTTAAAGCTGTTCTCCGATTACTGGTGAATGGCAGCCAGTCTCACCGCCCCATACTATTCAATGCATTGATAGTGTTGAGCTTGTTTATGACTGCACTGATGAAATGTACTGGAGAGATGTGCCAATCCTGAAGCGATTGCTTCATCATAATAATGTACCTCCGTGCGTATGTGTGTTTTCTCTTCCTTTCATTGGATTGCGACAGTAAAAGTCAGGATACGTGACTAAAGCAGCATCCGTGCTGATCCTGCGGCTGATTCATCCTCATTCAGCTCTTCGTCTTGCTCTTCAGTTCGATCCACCCCGAACAAAGGAATGCAACCGCTGCCCTTCACGTGCTCCTAACACCAACGCCTACAACATAATCCTTTGTACTGAGGGAAAAGCCGCGCCATTTAGCTAAGAAAAACTTTAAAACACAAAGCTTTCTTCGCCGTATTTTTTAGGATGCCACCCAGAGGCTTTGTATAGGTTCCCTTACATTCCGGTGGACAATTATAATTGAAACGCTTATTCCTTGGAATTGTCATTATATGGGTTCCTGGACATCGACATTAAAAATATCCTAGATCATTCCTAAAAGCATATCTGCTTTGTGATAATTTTACAATTGCACGATCCCTATAAATCGTGCCTTGCGAGTTCCACCTTTTCCTCCTCCTGATAACGTTATGCAACATTTCCAAATAGGCGTGCTCTGCTTCAAAGGGACAGGACAGTCAGTTGCCACAATGAATGATACATTTAAGTGGATCAATTAACCGATGCGAGTAACGCAAGGTTTGTGGAAATAGCTGAATTTTATTTTTCTAAAAGGATTGAATTATGTATATGGTAATGACCATTTCCAAACTAATGTTACACATATTTGTTTATCTAATAATACAAAAATACATTTTTAAGTAAAAGAACAAGACAGCACTGCCCCGAGTCCTAATTTCCTAACGCCAGAATTACAAAAGCGCCCATTTAGCCTCTTTATGCTGCCAGCGTTTTATAATGGCTATATTATGCAATGTTTACAAGAACAAGCCCTACAGTGCAAGGCACAGGATGTGCTCTGCAGGCGAACAACCTATTAACAACACAATAATGCCATAAAAAATACACTAGAATGGGGAATTTGCCACATAAAGCGATTGTTATCCCATTACACACACTGCCCAGTTTGTTTAGTATAACATACACGTCCATGAAACCTGTGGCAGAGATATCCTAATTCCTCGTTATAAAATTAAGTCTATCGTGTTCTTTTGTTTATTTTGCAGGGTTTCTCGCCTCTCTTTAGTTTTGTGTCAAGTCACAGAACAGCAAGATCCTCGTTACAAGGGCTAGCAACGCTTCTGCGGTTACATAATAGTATGGTCAGTATCTCTTCAAAGGATAGATATTATAAGTATAAAAGGATTTATATATAGAAGCTGTTCGTCACAGTAAGACGCACAACGCTGCCGCTCTGGAGTTTTGCGCCTTTAGGCGGAGATTAAATCTATTTTAATACATGTACCACCTCAGAAAACAACAAATCAAAGTAGCATTTACCTTGCGAAACTGCAATCGTTGAGTACCGAGGCAGAGTTCGTCTTGCGCTTTGAAAATCCGACTATATTTTACTTATTATGCGTCTTTCCTCTCTTTCCCACTTCCCATTGAAACCGTGCTTCTTCTCACAAAGCCGTCTGTCTGATGCTGATGGTGCCCAAGATCTGTGTTAGTAGGTCAGCCGCCGAACAACCTAGCCTGAGTGGAAAAAGAAACTGTCTGATTGACAGTCCGCTCGACCGCACAGTGAAAGGAGCAGCTGGCGAGTAGCAAGGGATCGGCCAATGCGGCCGGAACCAAGGCAGTAAGGGGCGGGCGCTGAGATTGTACTGGGTTAGGTTGGAAAGTGGCACAGTACAACATGCTGTTGCATAACTGGAGAGAAATAGAGTTACGACGCAGGCGGGGGGGTGGCGCTGATCTCACTAAACTGCTATTTAGGTAATATCCAGCAGGGTCACTGCCAGCTTGTGCTTAAGGTAGCCTGAAACAATGAAATGAAGTTACAAAAGACAGAAAAGGGGAATTCAATTTTTTCTGAAGGGTCCCGACTCGAAACGTCAGCTTTCCTGCTCCTCTGATGCTGCCTGGCCTGCTGTGTTCCTCCAGCTCCACACCTTTTATTAAAGGGGAATTCAAGTTGTGTGATGCCATGAATTTATTTGATTAATTAAAATTTTGCTTTAAAAACATCAACCAGTCAAAAATGTGTTAAAGTCACTTCATTACCATGGTACTGATTGGCTCTGATCAATATAACAAATTATACCCTACATGGTTGCAACAAAAATAAACTGTTTCTCCTCATCCTTCATCAGGAATCCATACCACTCTCTGAAGCGTAGAATCCTTACAGTAGGGAAGCAGGCCATTTGGCCCATCAAGTACACATTGAACCTCTGGACAGCATCCCCCCATCTCTGCATTTCCCATGGCCAATCTCATTAATCTGCACATCTTTGGACAATGGGAGGAAACCAGAACACCTGCAGACATGGAAAAGATGTGCATATTCCACACAAACAATCACCTGAGGGTGAAAATGAACTTGGGTCTCTGGCATTGTGAGGCAACAGTGCTAACCACTGAGCCCACCATGCCGCAGAATGGGACTTAAGTAATTCCCTTCTTAACTAATCATAGCCACTCCTGATGTCTGCCAAGGATCTATTCATTTTCACAGGTACACTAACACCACCCAGATCCACATTGGCAACCATCGCCTCTCTCAATTGCCCCACGTTGCTAAGAAATTCAGTAAGGATCCCTAGTCACAATTTTCCAAATCCACAGCACTTCCATCTCGAAGATCAAGGGCAGAAGACATTTGGGAACACCACCAATGCTGGAGCAAGTTCCTTGCTAAGCCACCAACCATCCTGACTTGGAAACATATCACCATTCCTTCTCTGTCACAGGGTCAAAATCCTGGAATTTTCTCCCTAATGGCATTCCTCCCTGCAGCACTTGAACTGCATCAATTCAAAAAGACAGGTCACCATCCAGCTTTCAGTGTTGAATGAGCAGAAATTTCCTCTAATTAAATATTGGAAATACTTGGAGCTATTTGATCAGTTCCCTAGCTATTGATTCCAGCCCTCTCCCAACAACAGTCTGAGACGAAATCAATTTGTTTGCAAACTCAGTATTGTATTTAACCTCCAAATAAGCATCCAATTAAATAACTGTGATATCCACAAATTTGTAAATAGCCCACCTATTTTACCTCTGTAGCATTACCAATCCACACTCATATCAGCTGATCAGCCGTTGAAACCCTCAATTGTGCCTTCAGTATCTCTGAACTTGGCTACACCAATGCAATCCTGACTGGTCTTCTACAGTAAACCATCTCTAAACTTGAAGCCATTCATATTATGTTAATATAAATGTCACGTTAATAACTGGTACCAAGTCTTGTTCACCTATCATCCCTGTACTCACTGACCTGCACTGTTGCTTGATAGTAAACATTTTAAATTTAAAATTCTCATCCTTGTTTTCAAATCCCAACCAGGCTTTCCTCCATAGATTTTAAAACAATGGCTTATTTGGACAATTCCACACAATTTGGTTGCCTAAAGTATACAAACTGCTTCAATTCTCTGAACAATTACCTATGTCAAAATATTTTTTATGAAAACTCTTAAGATTTTCTCAAGGGCTTATCTTTTATTTAAAAACCAAAAGAACTGCGGATGCTGTAAATCAGGAACAAAAACAAAGTTGCTGGAAAAGCTCAGCAGGTCTGGCAGCATCTGTGAAGGAGGAAACAGTTAACGTATCATTAACTCTGTTTTTTCCTTCACAGACGTTGCCAGACCTGCTGAGCTTTTCCAGCAACTTTGTTTTTGTTTCTTATCTTTTATTTATTTTGTTTTATTATGTCACATACTATATTCATTCTCATCAATTCATGTAATGATGTAATCATTTAGTGACAATATCACTGTGTCCAGGCATGATATTTGGACTCAAGTAGAAGCACATTCAGAAGTGATCAATATCTTGAATTATCAACCTTTCATTAAATATAAAACTACATCAATAAAGGAAAGCAGAAATGGACACCATGGAATTTATATTGGCACAAAACAGGACACCATAGAATTTAAATTGGCACAAGACAACAGACATAAGTTAACAAATCATATTTTGTTTATAAAATAACTGATAGCCACTTCTACACAAAAAAACCCTAAGCGTTCCTTCTGTAGACTGGGTCACAGCAAATGCATTTCCATTCCATAAGCTGGAACATTTAAACCAAGCAGTTAGTACATTTTTACTGCATCTCAGATTGAAATTTAACAACTGACATTGTTTATTATAATAGCACTCACTACATTTTCCCATTATGGTAGCTGTTGAACACATGCAGCCTTAAACTAGGTCCACATTCATTTGCAAGGAATTCATTATCTTGGTGATTACGAGTTTCCCTGATGGTGGCACAGTGATAATGTCACTAGGCTAGTAATCCAGATTCCCAGGCAAATGTTCTGGGAACATGGGTTTGAATTCCGCAATGGCAGATGATGGAATTTGAATTCAACTAAAATGAAAGTTGCCTTAATAGTAATCATGGAACCACTGTCAACTGTCTTAATAACCTATCTGGTTCACTGATCTCCATAGGTAAGGAAATATGCCATCACTACCTTATTGAGTCACGTCCTACGACAATGTGGTTGACTGCTAACTACCCTCTGAACAATAAATGCTGGCATAATCAGCAACACATCCCGTGAAGAAATTTTTAAGAAGTTAGTTCAGTATTCTTTTGTTGACAGTTTAAAACTGTTCTCACCTTGCAGCCTCCTTCCTTTCTAAACCCCTTGCAGCTTCATATTTCCACCTCATTTCCCCTCCTAGCCCACCCCTCCTAGCAGACTCCCCCTCTTTCCCTCCCCAACTTCTTGCAACCTCCTTCTCTCCTCTACCGTAGTTTTTAGCAACAGGCAGCAGCCTCTAGAGTGAACCGACCACCAAACTGTCCTGACTCTTAACAACCCCTGAAATCTGGTCTAGAGGCATGGACCCAGCAGTTCCTGTAAGGCCAGATTTTGCAGTATCCTAAGGCACAGCTCCCCGGTGGTAAGTCCAAACGACTGGACCCAGCTGCCAGCGGCAATCCCCAAAGCCTGGGTCCAGTCAACAATAACTCCATCCATTTGCTCATCACAGTTTCTTCCATTCCCAACTTCTTCTCCAAACACTTGTTCCTTCTTAGGTTCATCAGCAGCAAATGAGGAGAAAACTAACCTGTAACTGAAGAAACATGAGAGATACAGGATTTTGATTTCAGGAGCAGATCTTCACAGAATTTCTCTCTCTCTCGGTTATAATGAAAATCTTGGCCTGATTGGTGACAGAAGGAGCGGTATAGCCGAATACATGGTCCCCCTGAAGACTTGGTGAATAGTAACGTGCGCACCCTTCTTCCAGACCCTGGTGAAGACTTGTGACCCAGAACTAACTGCATTTCTAGCCATATTGTTTCAGTACAGCTAATACAGCTACAATATTTGTGACAATGTGAAAAATTGCTCAGGTACGTCTTATGTACAAGAAAACTGGATAAATTCTACCCATCCAAATACCACATCAACAATCTATTCTGAATCATCAGCAAAGGGAATAAAAACTCAGATTAGATTCCAACAAGACCAAACCTTATTACAGACTTGCTTCAAACATGAAAAAAGAGCTGAATTCTAAGTTGAAATGGGAGTGACTTGACATCAAAGCATTTGACTGAATACTGCATCAAGAAGCCCTGGTAAAATATAAGTAATTAGGATTTAAAGTAAAGTATCCACCGTTTGAAGTCATAGCTTGCAAAAGGAAGATGGGTTAGTTGCTGGAGGCCAATGATCTCAGCTTTAGGACTGTGCTGCAGAAGATCCTTGGGGTGGTCCTAGACCTGATCATCTTCAGCTGCATTATTAATGATCTCTCTGTTATAAAGTCAAAAAGTGGAGCTGTTCCCTGATGATTGCAAAATATTCCATATCATATGCAGTTCCTCAGATAATGAGAATTATAAAGTTAGCCTGGAAAACATTGAGGTTTATGCTCAAAAAGGATTGGTAACACTTGGAGTGCTCAAAAGTCTTGTACCCAACAGCATTGCCATTTCTAAACACCACAACATCAAAATTCTAGGTGAAGATATTGATCAGGAACATAACTGGGCAACCCATAAATATTTGTCTATAAGAACAGGAACGAGGCTGCACACTCTGTGGCAACTGACTCACCCTGACTCCACAAAGCTTTTCCATCATCTACGACACCCAAGTCAGGAATCATAGAATCCCTACAGCATGGAAACAGGCCCTTCAGCCCAACAAGTCCACACTGACCCTCAGAGCATCCCAAACAAACCCATCCCCCTACCCTTTCCCTGTAACCCGCCTAATCTACACATCCCGGAACACTATGGGCAATTTAGCATGGCAAATTCCCCCAGCCTGCACATCTTTGGACTGTGGGAGGAAACTGGAGCACCTGGCAGAAACCCGCATAGACACAGGGAGAATGTGCAAACTCCGCACAGACAGTCACCTGAGGATGGAATCAAACCCAGATCCTTGGCACTGTGAGGCAGCAGTGCTAGCCACTGTGCTGCCCCTGTGATACTTCACTTGCCTAGATGAGTTATCTCCTAGTTTGACACCAAAAAGGATAGAGACAATAACAGTAACATCCCAGAAGCAGCAATAAATCAGATAACAGAAGAAAGGGACGTCAGCAAACTTAAAATAACCAGAGAAGTGATACAGAGCAAGCAGTTGGAGCTGCATGCTAACAAATGCTGGATCCTGATGGACGTCATCTTACAGTCTAAAGAGATTGCTGGTGAAATAATTAATACACTGGTTTTAATTTCCAAAGAGACTATCTGCTGACAACAACCATCCAATGATAAATTCTAACTGTGCACGCTTACCTCATTTTTTTGAGCATACATGCCACAAATTTTTAAAAATCTTACTTTAACATTTTCTTTTTCACTTCTTTATATTTTTTCCTTTTTTTCATTTTAAGGGTTTGTCTGATTTTAATCACAGTTTCTTTCAAGTTATTTCAGAAATTTCACTGCCACTATGCATGTTCCTGGGTGTCAGCAAACACAGACTTTTCCAAAATTCCTCTGATTTGGGAAGGTTCCATTAGATTGTAAGATGGCAAAAGTAATTCCTTTATTCAAAAAGGAAGACAGAAAACAGGAATCTGCAGGCCGGTTTGTTTAACATCACCAGGGGGAAAAATGTTAGAAGCTTTTATTAAAGAAGTAATAACAGTACACTTAGATAAATCAAGGCAATCTGGCAAAGTGAACATGGTTTTGTGAAAAGGATATCATGTTTAACCAATCTATTGTCACTTGTTAAGAAAGTAACATGCTATGGATAAAAGGGTGGATGTGTATTTCGACTTCTCAAAGCCATTTGACAACGTGCCATATCAAAGGCAATTGTGGAAAATAAATGCTCATTATGAAGGACGGCACAGTGGCTCAGTGCTTAGCACTGCTGTCTCACAGCGCCAGGGTGCCTGGGTTTGATACCCCCTCGGGCAACCGTCTGTGTGGAGTTTGCACATTCTCCCTGTGTCTGTGCGGGTTTCCTCCGAGTGCTCCGATTTCCTCCCACAGTCCAAAGATGTGCAGGCTAGGTGGATTGGCCATGCTAAATTGCCCATAGTGTTCAGGGATGTGTAGATTAGGTGGGTTTGGAGAATGAATCTGGGTGGGACGTTCTGAGGGTCGGTGTGGACTTGTTGGGCTGAAGGGCCTATTTTCACACTGCAGGGATTCTATGGAATCTATGAAGGAGATAGTACATTGGCATGGATAGACAATTGGCTTGCTAAAAGGAAGCAGAGAATAGGAATAAGTTGGCCCTTTCCAGGTTGGAGAGATGTAATGAGTGGTGTGCAACAGGAATCTGCAGGGACATCAATTGTTTATAACTTAGATGAAGAAGCTGAAGGTATGATTGTCCAACTTGCTGATGACACAAAGATTGTTGGAAAGTAAATTGTGAAGAGGACACAAGGAGCCTATTAACAGGCATAATTAGGCTAATTGCATGGGCAAAGATTTGGCAAATGGAGCATACTGTGAGAAAACATGAAAATGAACTTGGGGTCACTGTTTAAAAAATAAGGATTTGCCCAATTTAAGGCAGAAATGAGGCAAAAAAGAAACTCTCGCGGAATGTTGGGAGTCTTTGGAAATTCTTCCAGCTTTCCAGGAAGACTCTTTGAATATTTTTAAGGCAGAGACAGATACATTCCTATTAAGCAAGGGGATGAAAGTTTATCCAGGGAGGCGCAAATGTGGATTTTAAGGTACAATCATGTTAGCCATGATAGCAAAGTTGAGGGGCTGAATGGCCTACTCTAGTTCCTTGTTCATATGAAACAGCAGTCCACTTGACTGTGACAACAACCACACCAGAGAGCTTATGATCTGCTTTTGGTCATGGCAACAGGTCTTGCTTCAGTTAATATTCAGCACTTGATTTTGTTACAGTGATGCTTAGAAAAATGTCTGGTTATGTTTAATTCATGGCTGGTGTGGTTTGTTACCCTTTAGAGGTAGAATAAGAAAACAGAAGTAGGTTTTCAAAAATTAGTGATGTTCATAATTTGTTTCTGTTCATGTATAAAAAGACTATATTCATTATTATAAGTGATTTGTTGACTTAAAGTATTAAAAGACCGTAAATTACTAGGATGTCACATGTTAGCACTGTGAGTTTAAAGGTACAATGGTCACATTGTCACATACACCACTCTTAAAATCAGCAAAAAATAATAAACACATTTCAATTAGAAAAGAGGAAAAAACTGCAGTACAGAATCTACAGTGGTCACCTGATCTGAATACTGGCACAAACTGTTCCTTGCTATTTCAGGAATTGAGCAGACATATAAAACTCTCACCATTGCAACATAACTCCTCTACTAATCACAATTCAAATAAGGATGTTCCATCAGGTTGTGTTTCTGATGTGTAAAATTGTAAATAGCAGAGGTCTAGAAATAGCATTTAGGTGGTCTGATTATAATGACAAGAAGTAATGACAGCATTCATTCTATCTTAGTTGCGACATTTGAGTAATAAATAACTTTTTTTTATGAGAAGCAGTGATGGTGGTGCATTTGGCAAGAGGATATGTGGAGCCTACACACTAAATTACTGCCCAGGAATCCAAACTAGTCTTGGTTTAATACCAGGGAATGATTTGAGAATTTAAAGTCCTTGCAGGACTTGGAAATGCACATTCTTGCTGAGAAGTTTTAAGTTTAAGTTTTAACAATAAGTTGGGAAAAAAATGAGGTTAATAAGGTCAGAAGTGCTGACATTTTACCTGATGAAGGAGCTGCGCTCCAAAAGCTTCAAATAAACCTTTTGGACTATAACCTGGTGTCATACGACTTCTGACTTGGTCCACCCCAGTCCAACACCAGCATCTCCACATCGAGGTAAATAAGAGTAAAATCAAATGGAGTACCCAACATCGACCCAGGCTCCAGAAATGAAAGTTTCCAGTTAATCCTTCAAAACCCATCTCACTAAAATCTGGGAAATCTGCCAACATTGAGAGAGCAACAGTCTGAAATACTCAGTCTCAGAATGGTATCTTACATTTTACGTCCCACCAGCAGGATAGATTGGCTCTCGGCAATGATGCTAATTTAGTAACCCTCCAGATGTGGCAGCACAATATTATACAGTCAGGAGTGAGGGCCCTGAGAGTCCACGTCATTGACTGTGGGCCAAATGAACTATCATGGCATTAAGAATAACATAGGCAAGGAAACTTCCAGGTGATTAATAACTGCCACTGTCCCTCAGCTAATAAATCAGTTCTTTTCTATATTGAACACCTCTTGGAAGAAGCACTGAGTGGAACAAGGGCACATACCTCAACATGTATCACAGAATCACAGAAGTATTACGAGCCAGAAGGAGGCCATTCAGCCATAGTACTTGCACCAGCTTACGAGTGGCAATCTTCTGTTTGTCCCCTATACCCTTATACCTTATTTTTATCCTAAAAGTCATCCAATGCTCTCTTAAATACCTCAATTGAACTTGCCTTCAACACACTGTCAGACACTTCGAGGCTGTCCATTCTGTATTCTAACTGTTCGCTGAGTAAAAACGATTCTCCTCTCTTCACCTTCTTTTGCAGATCATTTTAAATCTATATCCTCTTGATCTTGTTCCTTTAGCAAATGGAAACAGTTTTTACCTATCTACACTATTCAAACTGCTCATGAATTTGAAAGCCTTGATCAGATTTCCTTTTAGCCTTCTCTCTCCAAGGAGAACAGTCGCAACCTCTTGGCAATCTATTCTCATAGCTGAAGCTCGTCGTGCCTGGAACCATTCTTGAAAACAGCTCCTGCACTCTCTCCAACTCACTCAAATCTTTACTACAATGTGACACCCCCAACTGTACACAATACTTCAGTTCAGGTCTAACAAGTGTCGTATACAAGTTCAACAACACCTCCATGCACCTATTAATATAGCCGATCGTGGCTGAGAGTGGTTCAAAAGCAACATTGCAGACTAAGGTGGCCAAGGAAGGGCATATCTGCCAGACAAGGCTAGGTGGTAAGAAAATTAACAAAGATGTATCTATTCAAATTGGTAGGAGTGATGACCACAGAGTACATGTGGAGAAGTCCTGTTTTCATACTGAGGACACGTTACTTTGTGTAGTGTGGTTCTACTACTGTGTTAACTCAGGCAGATCTGGAAGATCAAACCTCAGCATTCATCAGACACTGTAGATCATCAGTAGCATCAGAATTGAATTCAGCCACAATCTGTAACATCAAGGCCACATATATCACTCACTCTAACATTACCATAATGACAAAGGGGATCAACCATATTTCAATGAGGAACAATGAATTCAATTCTGAACAGCACATTACAGGAAGGATGTGGAGGCTTTGGAGAGGGTGCAAAAGAGGTTTACCAAGATGCTGCCTGGATTAAAGGGTATGAGCTGTGAGGAGAGGCTAGAAAAACTTGGTTTTTGTTTTCCTCTGGAGCAGCAGAGGCCGAGGGGAGACTTGATAGAAGTCTATAAACTTATGAGATGCATAGATAGGGTTGGCGATCAGAATCTTTTCCCCAGGGTTCAAATGTCTAATACCTGGGTGGGGGGGGGCGGGGTGCGGGGTTGGGGGCATGCATTTAAAGTGAGGAGGGAAAGTTCAAAGAAGATATAAGGGGCAAGTATTTTACACAGAGAGTGCTATGAGTCTGGAATGTGCTGCCAGGGGTAGTGGCAGAAGCAGATATCGTAGGGGCGTTTAACAGACTTTTAGAGAAGCATGGAATGAAGGTATATGGACCTCGGGCAGACAGAAGTGATTAGTTCAATTTGGCGTCATGTCTAGCACTACATCATGAGCCAAAGGGCCCATTCCTGTGCTGTATTGTTCTATGTTCTATGTCCTATGTAGAAGAGTGGGGGTGGCATATTGGCTCATTGGTTAGCACTGCTGCCTCACAGCACAAGGGGCCCAGTTCAATTCCAGCCTTGTGCAACTGTCTGCGTGGAGTTTGCACAATTTTTCTATGTCTGCACAGGTTTCCTCCCACAATCCAAAGATGTACAGGTTAGGTGGATTGGCCATGCTAAATTGTTCATAGTATTCAGGGATGTGTGGGTCAGGTGGATTAGCCATAGAAAATGCAGAGTGATAGGGTTGGGGTGAGCCTGGGTTGGGATGCTCTTCAGAGAGTCGGTGTGGACTTGTTGGGCCAAATGGCCTTTTTCCACGCTGGAGGTGCTGGCTAGGCCAGATATTTTTTCCCATCTCTAATTGCCTGGAGAAGGTGGTGGTGAGATGCCTTCTTGAAGTGTTGCAGTCTTTAAGATGTAGGTACACCCACAATGCTGTTAGAGAGGGTTAGGGTTAGGGTTATTTTGCCCCAGCAACTCTGCAAGTCAGAGTGGTGTGCAACTTGGAGGGGAACGTATTGGTGGAGATGTTGCCATGCATCTGCTATCCTTGACATTATAGATGCAGAGATTGGAGGTTTGAAAGGTACTGTTGAAGTAAGTGCATTTTGTAGATGGTAGGTGAAATGACTCCGTGAAGGCTAGCATCCTGTCAACCTTTACATATGCACAGTACATGACTAAGTCACCCTTCATTCACCCATGCACAATACATGACACTGGTAGCACAGAGCTGGCTCCAAGAGTGAGCAGAACCGATGATATTCCTATTCATATCTGTCAGCCAGGATTCCCTGATTGGACCAGGTTAACAGTCCCCACCTAAGAACTAATATCTATAAGGTCCTCCTGGCTGATCTCATTCTAATCATTACGGTACACACTGCTGTTTTTGGGAAGTGAATGTTGGGTCAAGTGCCAATCAAGTCGGCTGCTTTGTCTTGGATGGTGTCAAGCTTCTGGATTGTTGTTGGGGCGCAATCTTCCAGGTAAGTGGAGAGTATTCCAATACACTACTGACTTATCTCTTATAGATAGTGAACTCCCCAAAGTCAGGGGATACATGTCTTGCTGCAAGATTCCTAGCCTCTGACCTGATCATGCAGCCACAGTTCATACACAGCTGGTTTAATGTTGTTTCTAGTAAAAGGTATACCCTGAGGATATTAATAATGGGGGTGTGTGCTAGGCCATTGAACATGAAGGAGCAATGTTTAGCTTCTGAGATAACAAGGTGTGGGGCTGGATGAACACAGCAGGCCAAGCAGCATCATCGGAGCAGGAAAGCTTGACGTTTCGGGCCTGGACCCTTCATCAGAAATTAGAGGTGATCTAATGTTTGAGCTGCAGACAATGTGACACATTGGGCAGAGTTAGCTGGACGCTATTCTCAGGACACAGTTGCATCCCATAGATTAATTACATTAGATTGGTTTCATGGTCAGAGACAGGAGGGTGTGACTGCAAGTGAAACCAAGTTTGAGATCCAGAATATAGCTCCCAGTTTGGGTGTGGGAACAGGCTGTAAGGAGGATGAGCGAAATAACCACTGCGCCATGGTGCAGTGTCATTTGAATACGGGAAGTGCAATATAATAGTAATAAGGAATGGAATAATAGGGAATATATACAGTTATGTGCTGTAAAGACAGGGAGTCGCTGAAAGCTGTGTTGCTTCTTTGGTGCCAAAGTTCAGGATGTCCCCCGGTCTAGAGAAAAACCCAGAGTGGCAGCGGAAGGATCCAGTTTCGTGGTCTACATAGGTACCAAAGACATAGGTAGGAGTAGAAAGAGTTTCTGCTGAGACATTACATGCAGTTTAGGTCCAAACTAAAAAGCAGAACCACAAAGTAATCTCAGGATTACTACCTAAATCATGTGCAAATTGTTGTATGATGAAAAAAATTAGGTAAGTAAATGTCTGGCTCAAAGATTTGTGTGGGAGAATTCGGTTCTGATTCATGGGATACTGGTACCACTGGGCACAGGGAGAGCTGTTCCATTGGGACAGTCTTCATTTAAACCATGTAGACCAGTGTACTCGTGAATTGTGTAACTAGGGTTTGCAGATAGAGCTTTAAACTAATTTGTTGAGGGGAGGGTGAGGTTTTGATTGAAAGGAAGATTAAAACATCAAAAAAAATGAGAGAGCTGAGGTGCAGGGTGGTGAAAAGGCAAACAATACTCGAAGTGTGATAAGAAGGGGTAGAAATTATACACAGAAGAGTGCAGCAGAAATTATAATCAGAATAAGCAGTAATGGTTAAAAGTAATGCTTAAAGCTCTTTATTTGGATGCACACAGCATCTGTAATAAGATAAATGAATCAATAGCATGAACATAAATAAATGAACAGAACTTGATAACTATTGTTGTGGTTGTAGGCAGACCAGAACAGGAACTCAATAGTCAAGGATATTTGACATGATGGAAAAAAAGGCAAAAAGGAAATATAGGGTCGTGGTGTTAATAAAGGAAGGTATCATGTGATGGTGAGCAGTAATTAAAGGTGCAACAGATTGCGTTGTGAAATCAATTTGGATGGAAATAAGGAATAGAAAGGTATAGACCCCTGAAGAGTTATGTCACCATCGGATTAAGTATAAATCAGGAAATAATGGAGGTGTGCAAGAAGGGCACTAAATTGTCTTGCATATTGACTGGACAAACCAGATGGGCAAGGATCACATTGAAGATGAATATGTAAAGTGCACCTGGAAATATTTCTTAAAGCAATACGATGGCCCAACATAATCAGGAACAAACTATTTTAATGTGTAGTGAAGTAGGATTTTTTTAAAGTTATTCATTTGCGAGATGTGTCGCTGGCTGGCCATCCATTTTTGCCCATCCCTAGTTGCCCCTGAGAAGGTGGTGGTGAGGTGTCTTCTTGAACCTCTGCAGTCATTTGCTGTGGGTTGACCCACAATGCCCTTAGGGAGGGAATTCCAGGATTGTGACGCGGTGACGGTGAAAGAATGGCAATATATTTCCAAGTCAGGATAGTGAGTGGCTTGGAGGCAAACTTGAAGGTGGTGGTGTTCCCATATATCTGCTGCCCTTGTCCTTCGAGATAGAAGTGGTCGTGGGTTTGTAAAGTACTGTCTGAGAATCTTTGGTGAATTCCTGCAGTATATGTTGTTGCTACTGAGCGTCAGTGGTGGAGGGAGTCAATGCTTGTGCGTGTAGTGCCAATCAAACAGGCTGGTTTGTCCTGGGAGGTATCAAGTTTCTTGTTGAGGCCTTGCTCAACCAGGCAAGTAGGGAGCATTCCATCACACTCCTAACTTGTGCCTTGTAGATGGTGGACAGGCCTTGAGGAGTCAGGAGGTGAGTTATTCACCACAGTATTCCCAGTCTCTGACCTGCTCTTGTAGCCACTATGTTTATAAGGTGAGCCCAGTTGAGCTTCTGGTCAACGAAACCCCCTAGATGTTGATAGTGGGGGAGTCAGTGATGGTAACACCATCGAATGTCAAGGGGTGGTGGTTAGATTGTCTCTTATTGATGATGGTCATAGTCCGGCATTTGTGTGGCACGAATGTTACTTGCCACTTGTCAGCCCAAGCATTTGAACATAGACTGCTTCAGTATCTGAGGAGTTACAAATGGTGCTGCAATTTGAGCAACCATCAGTGGACATCCCTACTTCTAACATTATGATGGAGGGAAGGTCTTTGATAAAGCAGCTTAAGATGGTTGGTTGTAGGACATTACTCTGAGGAACTCCTGCAGAAACATCCTGGAGCTGACATGACTGATCTCCAACAACCACAACCATCTTTGTATGTGTCAGGAATGACTCCAGCTGCCAGAAATTTTGCCCCCTTAATACTCATTGTTTCCAGTTTTGCTAGGCCTCCTTGATGCCATACTCTGTCAAATGCAGCCTTGATGTCAAGGTCTGTCACTCTCACCTCACCTCTGGAATTCAGCTCTTTTGTCCATGTTTGAACCAAGGCTGTATTGAGGTCAGGAGCTGAGTGACCCTGGTGGAATGCAAACCGGGCATCAGGGTTTAGGCCCGAAACGTCAAGTTTTCCTGCTCCTATGATGCTGCTTGACCTGCTGTGTTCATCCAGCCCCATGCTTGTTATCTCGGATTCTCCAGCATCTGCAGTACCTTTTATCTCTCATCACTGAGCAGGTTATTGCTGAGCAGGTGCTGCTTGATAGCGCTGTTGATGACACCTTCCTTTACTGATAATCGAGAGTAGACTGATGGGGCGGTAATTGGCCGGGTTGGATTTGTTCTGTTTTTTATGTACACAACATACCTGGGCAATTTTCCACATTGTTGGGTAGATGCCAGTGTTGTATTTGTACTGGAACAGCTTGGCTAGGGGAGCAGCAAGTTCTGGAGCACAAGTCTTCAGTACTATTGCTGGAATATTGTCAGGGCCCGTGGCTTTTGCAGTATCTGATATCTCCAACCATTTCTTGATATGACGTGGAGCGAATCGAATTGGCTGATGGCATGCAGAACCTCACTGATGCCCAATCTTGAGTGGCTAGATCTATTTTAGATCTATCCCATTTAGCATAGTGATAGTGCCACAAAACACAATGGAAGTTATTCTCAATGTGAAGGTGGGACTTCATCTCCACAAGGACTGTACAGTGGTTGCCCTTACCGATACTGACGCGAACAGATGCATCTGCAGCTGGCAGATGGGTAAAGATGAGGCCAAATACGTTTTTCCCTCTTGTTGATTCCCTCATCACCTGCCACAGACCCAGTCTAGCAGCTATGTCTTTTAGGACCCAACCGGCTCGATCTGTAGTCCTGCTGCAGAGTCATTCTTGGTAGTGGATATTGAAATCCCCCACTCAAAGTACATGTTGTATCCTCACCATCCTCAGTGCTTCCTCTAAGTGTTATTCAACATGGAGGAGTACCAATTAATCAGCTGAAGGAGGATGATACGTGGTAATCAGCAGGAGGTTTCCTTGCCCATGCTTAACCTGATGCTATGAGACTTCATGGACCCTGGAATGAACATTGAGGACTCCCAGAGCAACTCCCTCCCTACTGTATACCACTGTGCCGCCATCTCTGTCGACTCTGCCCTTCTCGTGGGACAGGACATATCTGGGGATGGTAATGGTGGTGTTGGGGACATTGTCTATAAGCTATGATTCCGTGTTGCTTGTCTAGTCTGCGCGACAGCTCTCCCAAATTAGGCACTAGCCCCCAGATGTCACTAAGGAGGACCTTGCAGGGTTGACAGGGCTGCTTCTGCTGTTACCTTTCCCAGTGCATCGGTCGATGCCAGGTGATCCGCCTGGTTTCATTTCTTTGAGACTTTGTAGTGATTGGTATAACTGAATGGCTTGCTAGGCTACTTCAGAGGGCATTTGAGAGTCAACCACATTGCTGTAGTTCTGGAGTCACGTGTAGACCAGACCAGGTGAGGTTGGCAGATTTCTTTCGTCAAAGGACATTAGTGAACCAGATGGGGTTTTCCAACAATCGACAATGATTTAATGGTCATCAGTAGATTCTTAATTCAAGATTTTTAACTGAATTCAAATTCCACCATCTGCTGTGGCAGCATTCGAACGCTGATCCCCAGAACATTAGCTGAGTTTCTTTATGAATACCACTAGGCCATCACCTTTCCCATAATTAGAGGATGACCAGACCCGAAATGTTAACTCTGTTTTTTCCTTCACAGATGCTGCCAGACCTGCTGAGCTTTTCCAGCAATTTTGTTTTTGTTCCTGATTTACAGCATCCACGGTTCTTTTGGTTTTTATATCATATTGAAGAACCCTCTAAGGGGTAGCAATCACAACACTGTAGAATTTCAAGTTCAGTTTGAGGGAGTGGAACTCGGGGCTCAAACCAAAGTCCTCAAACTATAACAATTACAGAGGTATGAAGGAAGAGTTATCTAAAGTGGTTTAGGAAAATAGACTAAGGGGAAAGCGAAAAGAAGGAGAATGACCAGTGATAGGCATTTAAGCAGGTATTTCAGAATACTCAAGATAAGGTTCCCCATCGTAAACTAATGGAGAAAGTGAAGTCACATGGTATGCAGGGTGTTCTAGCTAGGTGGATAAAGAACTGGTTGAGCAACAGGAGACAGAGAGTAGTAGTTGAAGGGAGTTTCTCAAAATGGAGAAAGGTGACCAGTGGTGTTCCACAGGGATCAGTGCTGGGGCCACTGTTGTTTGTGATATACATAAATGATCTGGAAGAGGGCATAAGTGGTCTGATCAGTAAGTTTGCAGATGACACGAAGATTGGGGGAGTAGCAGAAAGCATAGGGGATTGTCAAAGAATACAGGAGAATATAGATAGACTGGAGAGTTGGGCGGAGAAGTGGCAGATGGAGTGGCAGATGGAATCCAGGCAAGTGTGAGGTGATGCATTTTGGGAGGTCTAATTCTAGAGCAAACTATACTGTAAACGGAAGAGCCTTGGGAAAAGTTGATGAGCAGAGAGATCTGGGAGTTCAGGTCCATTGTACCCTGAAGGTGGCTGCACAGGTGGATAGAGTGGTCAAGAAGGCATATGGTATGCTTGCCTTCATCGGACGGGGTATTGAGTATAAGAGCTGGCAGGTCATGTTAAAATTGTACAAGACTTTGGTTCGGCCGCAGTTAGAATACTGTGTGCAGTTCTGGTCGCCACATTACCAAAAGGATGTGGAAGCTTTGGAGAGGGTACAGGGAAGGTCTACAAGGATGTTGCCTGGTATGGAAGGTGCTAGCTATGAAGAGAGGTTGAGTAGGTTAGGATTGTTTTCATTGGAAAAAAGGAGATTGAGGGGTGACCTGATTGAGGTCTTCAAAATCATGAAGGGTATAGACAGGGTTGATAGAGATAAGCTTTTTCCCAGGGTGAGGGATTCAATAACGAGGGGTCACGCGTTCAAGGTGAGAGGAGAAAAGTTTAAGGGGGATACACGCGGAAAGTACTTTACACAGAGGGTGGTAGGTGCCTGGAATGCGTTGCCAGCGGAGGTAGTAGAGGCAGGCACGGTAGATTCATTTAAGGTGCGTCTGGACAGATGCATGAGTAGGTGGGGAGCAGAGGGATACAGATCCTTAGGAATTGGGCGATAGGTTTAGACAGTGAATTTGGATTGGCACAGGCTTGGAGGGCCAAAGGGCCTGTTCCTGGGCTGCAAGTTTTCTTTGTTCTTTGTTCTTTGTTCAACAAAAATTTATTCTGGTCCAAAAGAAGGACTCAATGAAAAGGACGAACCAAAAGCAGTCAAGCAGATTATTCAATCAAAAACTAAGGTATACTAAGTGGCAAAAACTCGGGAGCGGCAAGAAGTCAGGGAATCTATCAGTAACCAGCAGTGGATGGCTAGAAAACTAATAAAAAGACAGAAAATTGATCTGAAAGTAAATTTGCAACAAGTACAAAAACAAACACAAGAGTACGGGTATATGAAAAGAAAGTAACTAAAGTGCATTTGGGGCACTTGGAGACTCAAATGGGAATTGATTCCAGGGAACAAGGAAATGGCAGGTATTTCATACCATTATTTTGCATTGGTCTTCACAATGGACAACACCATAAATATTCCAAAGATATCAGATAAGTATGGTGCTAATGTGAAACAGGGTCTTGTAATGGTCTCCATTTATGAAGGACAAAGTATTTGACAACCTAAAAGGACTGAAGGCAAACAAGTCAACAGAAGTGGCTGCAGAAATTTGTGGTGGTGTTCATCAAAATATTCCAAAGCCCACTAGATTCCAGGATGGTTTCAGTGGATTGGAAAACTGCAGAAGTATCATACAACTGTTCAAGAAGGAAATGAGACAGAAAGCAGGAAACTATAGGCCAATTAACCTAACATCTGTCATTGGGAAAATTCTCGAATCCATTTCTAAGAGAGAAATAGTAGGGATATGTAGAAATTCTTATTGCAATCAAACAGAGTCAACACAGGGAAATCATGTTTGACAAATTTGCTAGAGTTCCTTAAGGATATAATAACCAGAATTTTTATAGGGGAACCTTTAGGTATTGGGTATTTGGATTTACTAAAGGCATTCTGGTTGTATAAGGTTCTGGTCAGACTGCATCTGGAATATTGAGAGTAGTTTTGGGCCCTGTATCTAAGGAAGGATGTTCTGGCATTGGAGTGGTCTAGTGGCTTACAAGAATGATCCTGTGGATAAAGGTCTTGTTATATGGGCAGTGATTGAGAACTCTGGGTCTGTACGTGATGGAGTGCAGAAAGATAAACGACAATCTGATTGAAATTTACAGAACACTGATAGGCCTAAATAGAGTGGACATGGAGATGATGTTTCCACTAGTGGAAGAGACTAGGACCTGAGGGCATAGTCTCAGATTGAAGGGATCACCCTTTCAAAATGAGATGAGGAGGAATTTCTTCAGCCAGAGGGTAGTTAATCTGTGGAACCCATTGCCACAGAAATCTGTGAAGGCCAAGTCATTGAGTATATTGAAGGCAGACATAGATAAGTTCTTGATTGGTAAGGGGATCAAGGGTTATGGGGAGAAGGCAAGAAAATGGAGTTGAGAAACTTATCAGCCAAGATCCCAGCGGGTGGCAGGAATCTGGACTGCACTGCCTGGGAATGTAGTGGAGGTTGAAAAACTTATAACCTTTAAAAATAATTGGTTGAGCACTTGAAATATCATGACACCCAAGGACATTGGACACGTGCAAGAAATTAGGATAAGCATGCCTTTAGTAGTAGTTATGTCTGTGCAGACTTGTTGGATGAAAGGGCCTTTTCTGTACTGTGTGACTCTATGACTCCATACTATAGCTAAAGACCAGCTCAGAGGCTTTCAATCCTGCAGTGGGTAACTCATCGCTTGATTTCCCAAAGCCTATCCAAAATGTAAAAGGCACAAGTCAAAAATTTGATGGAATACACTCAATTTGCCTGGATGAGCACAGCTTAAGAAGTTTAACATCATCCAAAGGAAGCAACCTGCTTGATTGACACCCCATCCATCATTTTGATATTCAGTCTCTTTACTAACAGCGCATAGAGATACAGTGTGTACCATCTGCAAAGCGCATTATGACAATTTTAAGGCTCCTTAAAATGCACATTCTAAACCTTCCAAATCCTCTGCCACCTAGAAGATCAAAGACAGCAGATACACAGGAGTGTCATCACCTGCAAGCTTCCCGCCAAGTCACACACCATTTTGAATTGAAACAATAGTACCATTCTTTCAGGTTGCTTGTTCGAACCCTGGACCTTTTTCCTAAAAGCACTATAGATGTGCCTCTAGCAAATGGACTCCAGCAGTTCAAGAAAGCAATTTACCATCAACTTCTCAGGGACAATTAAGGTCAACACCCATTGCCTATTCCTATCAGCAACACTGTTGTCCCAAAAAACAAATCTAAAAGAATTAATGTCCAGGTGGTTAGCAAGCAGCTCATTAATGGAAATGGTGGAAAGTGAATGGGAAGCAGCTGCCAACATTTGGAAAATTAGGGTAACAGCTAACAGGTAGGTAGCTGTGGAGAAGGAACTTGCTCAATTAACAATTGTTCCAGGATGTGGGGCTAAAGTACAGGTTTCTCTAAAAGTGCAATTGCATTTAGATAAAGCCATTAAAAAGTGTTATCAGTATTTCGACTTTATGCAAAGGAACATTGATCGCAAGAGTAAAGAAGGTGAAATTTTACAAAATATTTGTTAAACTGCAATCATAGCACTGTCAGTGTTGGGCACTCCATTTTTTCCCCAAAAATATATTTTATTCGTATAATGAGAAAAATTACAAAGCAATTTAGATTGATTATTACAGAATTTACAATAAAATTCAATTTGTCTCCATACAGTACGTTTAACTCAATATGATTGCAATAATCTTAATATTTGCAATTTCCATTTGATGTCAGGCATATCAAGCAAGGGTAGAACATACCAAATTGGAAATTACCGAAAGTGTAATAGAAATAAATTTCTTTTCAATGGAATATGTTGCATTCTGAAGTGCTTTAATTTACTTTTAATATTCTTGATCTTCACAATGTACATTGTGCCTTTGCAAAACTGCCCCAAGCTTTAGTGTATCTCTCGTAGCACATAGACTTGGACTTTGGAATGCAGCAATCTATAACAGTCAAGGACAACATTTTGCAAGCGAAGATTAGCAAGTTGCAGACAGACCAATGGGCATCTTTCAACGAGTTGATCAGTCTTCCCACAGAAATTGATGTTTGTCTCTGCGTGTTCCTGGGAGCACAGAGACCTGCATCATAGAGCTGTTTAGGATTAACATCAACAACAAAGCATTGCGATTTTCATCAGACCCTTTTTTTTGCAAAGTCACATTCCACAAGAAGGTGGACAACAGTCTGTTTTCCACAACACCACGGGCAACACGCGAGAGTCTGGGAGGGTCGGAAAAATCTGATGGAAAGCCCATTCTTACCACTAGCCAATTTACATATTGGTGCTTGTTTTTATGATCTTGCAATGAGGCATTCTGC
Organism: Ginglymostoma cirratum; assembly: GCA_024137785.1. Lineage (NCBI taxonomy): Eukaryota > Metazoa > Chordata > Chondrichthyes > Orectolobiformes > Ginglymostomatidae > Ginglymostoma > Ginglymostoma cirratum. The sequence goes on from JAHRHZ010000012.1 coordinate 79,995,751, forward strand.
CAAATGATAGACAGTCTGCTGTGGGAACCCTTGAATAGAATCTACCATCTACTTCTTCCACAGGGCCCCAAGTTACAAAAACAAAACTACTTGCATACCAAACTGCACAAGCAGCAAACGACAGATGGAGATTAGTGATTCCGCAACTGACTAATTAGATCTAAGCTCTTCAGTCATGCCACACCCAGTCATGACTACAGTGGACAATTAAATAACTCACTACAGGAGGAGGCTCCACAAACATCTCCATCCTCAATAGAGGGGGAGCCCAGAACGTCAGTGCAAAACATAAGGCGAAGTGGATAATCTGAGTGGATGATCCCTCTTGGCCTGCTCCAGATGTCCCCAGTATCACAGATGCCAGGCTTCAGTTAATTCGATTCAATCCACATGATAGCAAGAGACAGCTGGAAGCACCAGATACTGCAAAGACTGATGGCCCTGAAATTATTCCAGCAATAGTACTGAAGACATGTATTCCAGAACTTGCTTCAAGCTGTTCCAATTACATCATTGGATAATGTGTCAAATTGCCCAAGTATGTGCTGTACACAAAAACCGGGACAAATCCAACCCAGCCAATTATTGCTCCATCAGTCTACTTTTGATCATCTGTAAAGTGATGGAATGTGTCATCAATAGAGCTATTAAGCAGTACTTGCTTCACATTAACTTGCTCACTGATGCTCAGATCAGGTGCTGCCAAGTTCACTCTGCTCCTGACCTCATTGCAGCCTTGGTTCAAACGTGGACAAAACAGCTGAATTCCAGAGGTGAGGTGAAAGTGACTGCCCTTGACTTCAAGGCTGCACTACGCTGAGTGTAGCTTAAGGAGTCCTAGCAAAACTGGAATAAATGAGAAATAGAGGAAAAAGTCTCCAATGTAGGAGCAACTTACTGCAGATAGTGGAATCTAAACTGAAAATAAAAATTGCTGAAGATCACAGTAGGTTAGGCAGCATCCATGGAGAGAAAGTAAGCTAACATTTCAAGTCTAGATGAAGCTGATGAAGTGTCATCTAGACTCAAAATATTAGCTTGCTTTCTCTCCATGGATGCTGCCTGACCTGCTGTGATCACCAGCATTTCTTGTTTTCAGTTCAAAAACTCTCCAGTGGTTGGACTCATACCTGGCAAAAGGAAGATTCTTGTTTTTGGAGTTTAGTCATCTCAACTTGAAGGCAAGAATTGGGTGGCATGATGACTCAACGGTTAACACTGCTGTCTCACAGTGCCAGGGACCCGGGTTCAATTTCAGCCTCGGGTGACTGTCTGTGTGGAGTTTGCACATTCTCCCAGTGTCTGCATGGGTTTCCTCTGGGTGCTCCAGTTTCCTTCCACGGTCCAAGATGTGCAGGTTAGGTGCATAGGCCATGCTGAATTGCCCGTAGTGTTCAGGGATGTGTAGGTGTGGTGGATTAGCCATAGGAGGTGCAGGGTCGTATGGGGGTGTGGTGAGTCTGGGTGGGATGCACTTCGGAGATTCAGCGTGGACTTGTTAGCCTGAATGGTCTGTTTCCACAACTTAGGGACGCTATGAGTTCCTTAGGGTTAGTGTCTTTGGCCCAACTATCTTCAACTGCTTCATTAATTAACTTCCCTGATGATAGCACTAAGTTCAGCAACATTCACAACTTCTCAGATACTGAAGCAGCCCATGTCTAAATGCAACAAAACCTGGACATGGGCTGACAAATGGCATGTAAAGTATGTGCCAGTCAAGTGCCAGGCAATGACAATCTCCAACAGGGTAGTATCTAACCATTGCTCCTTGACATTCAATGATATCACCATCATTGAATCTCCCACTATCAATCCCCTGAGGACTACCATTGGCCATAAACTGAACTGAACCAGCCACGTAAATATTATGGCTAGAAGAGCAGGACAGAGGGTAAGATTCCTGTATTTCTTACCTCTGATTAACAAGGCCCAATATGGAGTGTGGTAGAATACTCCTCACTTGATGAGTGCAACTCCAACAACACTCAAGAAGCTTGACATAGCCTTATCCAAGATAAAAACAGTTCGCTTGATTAGCATTGCATCTACAAACATCCACTTCTCCTATCACCAAACCTTAGTAGCAGCAGTGTGTGCTGTCCACATGGTATGCTGCAGAAATTCACCAAGGCTCCTTCCAAACCCATGATCACTACCCTCCAGCAGGACAATGGCTATAGATACCGCGACCTGCAAGTTCTCCTCCTAGCCACCCACCATCCTACGCTTGGAAATATATCACTACTCACCACCACATTTTCAAGGGTAAATAAGGATGGAAAAGTTAAAACTTCTTGAGTAAGAACAACAGATGTGCTTACATACAAACTTCCTCAGGATCGCAACATACATCAGCAATGTAAATAGAGTCGGAGGACGTCTCCATTTCAGATGTTTGCATCATGGTTACCAAGAGTTCAGGATTTCCAATAACTTCACCAAAACACTGTAGATAAACAAGGTTAGAGTTAGAATTATAGGCTGATCATAAAACGTAATGTTTGTGATCTAGTCTAAGTTATTGTTTGGATCTTAAAAGAAAATCTGAAAAATGTCATGCAGGGTATTAATCCACTCGATCATTTTTAAAGTGTGCCAACAGCTTTGCTAAATCAGGCTAAAAATTCCTTACAACTGTTTACTAATTGCGGTCTTGAGTGCTACCAACACAATATCTTTCCAATCCTGTGGATTTTAAGTTTTCTATGGGGATGCTGGACCCCAGGTATGTTTACTCCCATGCATTAACAGTGAAGAAAAGGCCAGTATGAGTACAAAACTTTGTGTTCTAAGAGATAAGATACAATACTGAGAATTATAGAATAGAATCCTTCCAGCATGGAAGCAGGCCATTCGGCCAACTGAGTCTACAACAACCCTCTGAAGACCAGCCAACCTAGACCTAGACCCATCCCCATTCCTGTAACCCTGCATTTCCTGTAGCAAATCCACCTAGCCTACACATGCCTGGATCGTGGGTGGAAACTAAAGCACCCATGCAGACATGGGGAGAATTAAACTTAGGTCCCTGGTGTTGTGAGGCAGCAGTGCTAACCACTGAGCCACCATGCTGCCCTTAACAGAGAAGCAGAGCATTGCAAAACAGAAATGACAGGAAGAGAGCTTATACAATAACTAATTAAGATCGTTTGAATAACATTTATGTATTTAATGTTAATAAAAGCACTATGCAATTAACTCAGATTAAGGAATTCAATCTTTGGAAAGCAAAACATTGATTTGGTTCATTTGTCAAGTTGGTTAAATTTCTTTAAGCTAGGACATTGTACCATAAAAAAAACTATAGTGATTTACCAGGATGTTGCCTGATGTGTAGGGCATTAGCAATGAGGAGAGGTTAGAGAAACTTAGGTTGTTCTCACTGGAATGATCGAGGTTGAGGGGCGACCTGATAGAGATCTACAAGATTATGAATGGCATGGCCAGAATGGCCAGTCAGAAGCTTTTTCCTAGAGTGGAAGAGTCAGTTACTAGGGGCCATAGGTTTAAGGTGCATGGGACAAGGTTTAAAGGTGATGTCTGAGGCACTTTTTTTACACAGATGGTGGTGGGTGCCTAGAACTCACTGCCGGGGGAGGTAGTGGAAGCAGATACAATAGTGACTTCTAAAGGATTTCTTGACAAATACAAGAATAGAATGGGAATAGAGGGATATGGTCCTCAGAAGGGTAGGGGGTTTTAGTTGTGATGGGCAGCATATCGGTACAGGCTTGGAGGGCTGAAGGGCCTGGTCCTGTGCTGTAATTTTCTTTCTTCTTTGTTCTTTGATATACAGCAAAATTGATTGGGATTATAATTGTATAATTAATTCATAGTTAATGTCTTGTTTATTTGTGCTGAAAGTAACTGCACCATAGCATAAATAGCAAATTATAATAATTTAGCTTTACAATATTTACAAATGAGATTTCTAGGCCTTTACACCTGATAACTTGGATCAGGATTATATAACACAATACACTTTGGATTTGCTCAGGTTGGGCATTCACCCAATTTATAGCTACAAAACTTAGTGCGAATATTTCTTGAAAACTGATCAACCTTTCTACCCTGTGGGTTGTGGGGAAATATACAATATTACTAACCCCTGATTTCAGTTTGACATACAGTCACCATTAATGCTTGGTTTCTTGAAGGACTTCCTATCATCCAAATGAGAAAACATCACAGCCTGCCCACAGTATTGAGATGCTAATGATATATACATAGATAATTACTGGAGATTGCACTGATATATTTATCCCGATTTATAATCACAGCTTACTACACTGATAACATGAAAATCTGTTTTGGGCAGACAAGCAACTAATTAAAATGTTTCATTCTACATTATGATACCACCTTCACTTCTTTTTAGTGAAGTGTAAGTCAGCTTAGTTGGATGCGTTCTTGCTTCATTACAATCAGATTTAGGATTTTGCTTTAGATGAAATGCTAGCATAGATTCATCACCAATAGTGGCACATTACATTTAAGACCAAAATTTAAACATTCTCGCATCATCAATGATTTTATAGATTGAAAATGTCATTGGTTGCAAACATCTAGTAGCTGCTATTGCCACCACTCCAATGCCAACTTCAGGGAACAGATATGAGAGGCATGATTATCATTTCTGGCAAAAATTGAGTAGAAGAAATCTGTTCGGTCCTTCACATTATTGGTGGAATGTTAAGCTTGGTGATCGGTCCTCATTGAAACAAGAACATTGAGCTGATAGTTAAACTGCTTATTGGCAACTCATCTTGCAGAAAGGCAGGAACCTCAAGGGTCTGTTGCTTGCCAAAACCAGTCTGCCTCTCATAAAGGGGAGTTATAACTCTCATTGGTAATGTGTGGAAATCATGTTGTGGGACAGAAGGCACAATGTCAGCAGACAGGGCACCCAATTTTGGTGGATGAAAGGGTATGTGCCAGCTAATCACATCCCTAGGTATGGCTACAAGAAGGATAAGGCCTTACTAGCCATGTTAAGGTAACCCCTAATTCTCATCTCATGTGACATCTCATCTGAACACAGACCTGCATCACAAATTCCTTCCAGAATTACCAATTCTTCCTTCCGCTCCAATTACAGCTGTGCAAATTCTTTTACATTCACACTAAGCACCTACTGTAATATTCTTCTTTTATTTTGTTTCAATTTGAATTAGTTTTCATATTCTTATTTGGTTCTGTTTCAGTTCACACAGTTTTCAGGTTCTTTGACCTAACAACTGCGCCCACCCCCCCACCCCCCCCACTCCCCGCAAAGACTTGCTATTTCTTCATCTAAGTTTGCTCACTGTGCCAGGCCGATTCAAATCTTCACAACACTTTCATGGGAACCAACAATTTAACTCATACTGTTCTTATAGATCAAGCATAACGCAACAGAAATTAGTCTGGAAAAATCATGAGAAGGTACTGGAAACTTCCCGAGGGAGGACATACAGAGCTTTCACTGGTGAGGCTGGAAGACACAGAACTGTCAGTTTGGCCATTCCTTTCTTTTGGTCTGTCTACATAACTCTCTAGCTCATATGAACAGTGACAAACTGGACTGCATTGCACTGCATTGATACTTACCTGCTACTGTTGCCTTTCTAATTTGCCCCATCCTTTGCTTTCTGTAGATCCCTCGAATGGCTTATAAAGCTGCAACAAGTGAAGTGGGATTCTGCTGGGAGAAGCATCCTCCCAAAGACACTCCAACCTTGCAATGCACATCTTCAGGAAAACTGTTATACATCAGTGTTACCTCCTCCACAGCAACAATCATACACCTTTATATTTTTAATATATTTGAATCATAGAATCCCCAGAGTGCTGAAAGAGACTATTTGGCCCACAAAGCCCACTCTGACCATCCGAAGAGCATTCCACCTAGACTCAGCCCCATACCCTATTCCTGTAACCCTACATTTATCATAGCTAGTAGGAACTGCAGATGCTGGAGAATCTGACATAACAAGGTATGGAGCTGGATGAACACGACAGGCCATGCAGCATCAGAGGAGCAGGAAAGCTGATGTTTCGGGCCTAGAAGAAGGCTTCAGGCCTTCTTCATTTTCTGAAGAATGGTCTAGGCCCGAAACGTCAGCTTTCCTGCTCCTCTGATGCTGCTTGGCCTGCTGTGTTCATCCAGCTCTACACCTTGTTATCTCATTTATCAGAGCTAACCCATCTAGCCTGCACATTCCTGGACACTATGGACAATTTAGCATGGCCAATCCATCTAATCCACACATCTTTGGACTGTGGGAGGAAACCCAAACACCAGCTGGAAACCCATGCAAACATGGGGAGAACATACAAACTCTACACAATCACCCAAGGCTGTAATCAAACTCAGGTCCCTGGCACTGTCAGTCAACAATTCTAAACACTGAGCTGCCATGATGCCTGTTGATTTGACTTCAGCTTGTTTCCAGTTAGAGTCTAAACCAATGTAATAAATACTTGCAAAAATCTTCTCTCAATTTTTATCCCACTACCAAGGTGGTCAGCAGACAAAATGGAGGCAATTCACAACCTCACTACTTGTTCTGCATGGAGAATTATCTACTTTGCTAATGTTGGGAAATATATTGTGGATTAATGGACTTTATACTTCAAAAAAAGTCTATGTGAAATTGATTGCAGATTGGGATCTTGCACGGCCTAATTTCCTGTTGGATTCCTGCATTTACACTTGGAGAATGTACCAGAAGGGTTGAGGATTTTTAGAGTTTCTATATTTTCAAATAATTACAATTTTACTAAACTCCTCAAAATGTCAAAAATGACAAAGATACATCTGTGTTAACCTTCAACCTATGTCCGGTTCATGAAACAAATTTATGTGGTTATTTGTTACCAGACAAAAAATTCCCCTTTCTTTCTTGCCCCCGATGTATGGTGATTTAAGGATTCTGGTTCAGGTCAGTAGAGACCCAGCCTCTGAACCAGTAGCTCTGGCTTCAAGTCTCACTCCAGTACTTGATGGCTGAGGACATTGCGTTCATAAAGCGGCCAGACAAACTGTAAACCCTTCCAACATATGCCAGTGGTAGGCAGTAGAACGGGAAAAAAATTCTGGTCAGAAAAATATTGGAGCCTTTGCCTTCACTATCCAAACTCCTGTCAACAACATGCATGTAAACGTGGCACAGCAGCACAGACCCCTTTGAAAAAGAGAGATTAGCTACAGAACCAGTGACTCAGATTGTGTGAACAGTCCTGGGTTCAATCCCTGTTTTGGCTGTAATGGATTGTGAACCTGTCTCCTTGCCTTACCTGTAGTGGATACCATGATGCCATGGGCCTGATCTGCTTTTTAGTAGACAACTGAAAGTGATGTAGTGGTGTGGTCTCTGATTTTTTTGTTTGACATCCCCACACACATTAATAAAATGATTGATACATCCGAAGACTGTAAGGGTTGTGTTGGTGCATGATCATGCAATTTGCAGGGAGTACTGACACGCAGTTCTACAAGTAGACTTAACAGCCAATTTTAGACTGGGTATTTAGATAAGGCATAGATGTACAAGCTTTAGCTCTGGTTACCAAGGCAACTGTCAATGGACTTATAAAGCATCATACCTCTCCCAGACTTGTTGGTCAAGTTCAAGTAGTTTGAATTATTCGTTGGCAATGGCAAAAACCAACCCTTGCACCTTAAAGCCTCACCCTCAAGGTAAATTGGTTTGAAATTAAATGCAGGTTTGCATGCTATTTGCTGTACATTTGGAGCAAAGATTGCAAAATTCTCTTCTTAGACTATTTTTAAGTTTTATTTTCTTAATTATTTCAAAGTTACAATGAATGAACAGGATAAATAGGGGCAAGAAAATAATTGCTTCAATTTACAAAGTGCCCTTTGCAGCTTTAGCACATTCCAAATTGCAATGAAATTCTTTTGAAACATTTTGTAACATAGGACACAAACCTATAAATTTATGGACAGATTGCTCTGACATATATGTGTATGTCAGGAATGTTTTTTGTATAAAGAATCCTTTTCAAAGCAAAGGACACAAGTAAATAGTTATTAAAATGTTGCACATCTGAAGAACACAAATTGTTTCTTGGGAGAAGCAGGATCTATGCAGACCTCAGAGAGAGGTCACGTGGTTGAACTCTTTTGGTGTAAAAAGTCTATTAGATTTTGAATTAATAGTCAGAGAAAGACTGCCACAGGACGGAACAAAAAAAGCCTTAACACTCATTCTTTGAAATATCTCTCATCAAACCTGAGATATTGATCTGAACACTGTGCACATCCGAGGCACCACCAGCTCCCCACCACTACCACTACTGTCAAAGGTCTTTGTTACTGCAGGCAGAATTTTTGCTTAAAGGAGAATTCCAAACCAACTTCACTGTCTCTAATAAGACCCATTTAGATTATCAATTCGGCTCTGTCATTGAAAGGGATCGTGGCTGACCTAATAATCCTCGACTCCACTTCCTACCTTTTTCCATAACTCAATTTCCTTACTGATTAAAAATCTGTCTATCTCAACCTTGAATATGCCTAACGACCCAGGCTATAAAGCCTTTTGAAGCAAATAATTCCACAAATTTAATACCCTCCGAGAGAAGAAATTACGCTTCATCTTTGGCTGAAGTGGACGAGCCCTTATTCTGAGATTATGTTTTCTGGTCCTAGACTCTCCGACAAGGGGAAATAGCCTTTCTGCATCTAGTCCCTTAAAAATCCTGTATGTTCCAATAAAGCTATCCCCCATTCTTCTAAACTCCAAAGAGTACAGGCCTAACCTACTCAACCTGTTCTCACAGGTCTTCTCGTACTGGGATCAATCTAGCAAACCTTCCATGCACTGCCTCCGATGCCAGTATATCTTTCAAAGAACAAAGAAAATTACAGCACAGGAACAGGCCCTTTGGCCCTCCAGGCCTGCGCCGATCGAGCTCCTCTGTCTAAACCTGTCATCTATTTTCTAAGGGTCGGTATCCCTTTGCTCCCTGTCCATCCATGTACCTGTCCAGGTACATCTTAAGAAACACTAACGTGTCTGCGTCTACCACCTCCGCTGGCAATGTGTTCCAGGCACCCACCACCCTCTGCGCATAGCTGCCGTAAACTTTCCTCCTCTCACTTTGAACTCATGACCCCTAGTAATTGAGTCCCCCACTCTGGGAAAAAGCTTCTTGCTATCCACCTTGTCTATACCTCTAATGATTTTGTAGACCTCAATCAGGTCCCCCCTCAATCTCCGTATTTCTAATGAAAATAACCCTAGTCTATTCAACCTTTCTTCATAGCTAGCGCCCTTCATACCAGGCAACATCCTGGTGAACCTCCTCTGCACCCTCTCCAAAGCATCCACATCCTTTTGGTAATGTGGCGACCAGAACTGTACGCCGCACTCTAAATGTGGCCGAACCAAAGTCTTATATAACTGTAACATGACCTGCCAACTCTTGTACTCAATACCCCGTCCGATGAAGGAAAGCATGCCAAATGCCTTCTTGACCACTCTATTGACTTGCGTTGCCACCTTCAGGGAAAAATGGACCTGAACACCCAGATCTCTCTGTACATTAATTTTCCCCAGGACTTTTCCATTTACTGTATAGTTTGCTCTTGAATTAGATCTTCCAAAGTGCATCACCTCGCATTTGCCTGGATTGAACTCCATCTGCCATTTATCTGCCCAACTCTCCAATCTATCTATATTCTGCTGTAATTTCTGACAGTCCCCTTCACTATCTGCTACTCCACCAATCTTCGTGTCATCTGCAAACTTGCTAATCAGACCACCTATACCTTCCTCCAAATCATTTACGTATATCACAAACAACAGTGGTCCCAGCACAGATCCCTGTGGAACACCACTGGTCACAGGTCTCCAATTTGAGAAACCCCCTTCCACTACTACTCTCTGTCTCCAGTTGCCTAGCCAGTTTTTTATCCATCTAGCTAGCACACCCAGGACCCCATGTAACTTCACTTTCTCCATCAGCCTGCCATGGGGAACCTTATCAAACGCCTTACTGAAGTCCATGTATGTGACATCTACAGCCTTTCCCTCATCAATCAACTTTGTCACGTCCTCAAAGAATTCTATTAAGTTGGTAAGACATGACCTTCCCTGCACAAAACCATGTTGTCTATCACTGATAAGCCCATTTTCTTCCAAATGGGAACAGATCCTATCCCTCAGTATCTTCTCCAGCAGCTTCCCTACCACTCACGTCAGGCTCACCGGTCGATAATTACCTGGATTATCCCTGCTACCCTTCTTCAACAAGGGGACAACATTAGCAATTCTCCAGTCCTCCAGGACCTCACCCGTGTTTAAGGATGCTGCAAAGATATCTGTTAAGGCCCCGGCTATTTCCTCTCTCGCTTCCCTCAATAACCTGGGATAGATCCCATCAGGACCTGGGGACTTGTCCACCTTAATGCCTTTTAGGATACCCAACACTTCCTCCCTCCTTATGTAGACTTGACCTGGAGTAATCAAACATCTATCCCTAACCTCAACATCCGTCATGTCCCTCTCCTTGGTGAATACCGATGCAAAGTACTCGTTAAGAATGTCACCTATTTTCTCTGACTCAACACATAACTTTCCTTCTTTGTCCTTAAGTGGGCCAATCCTTTCTCTAGTTACCCTCTTGCTCTTTATATATGAATAAAACGCTTTGGGATTTTCCTTAACCATGTTTGGTAAAGAAATCTCATGTCCCCTTTCAGCCCTCTTAATTCCTCGTTTCAGATTCGCCCTACATTCCCGATATTCTTCCAAAGCTTCGTCTGTCTTCAGTCGCCTAGACCTTATGTATGCTTCCTTTTTCCTCTTCGCTAGTCTCACAATTTCACCTGTCATCCATGGTTCCCTAATCTTGCCATTTCTATCCCTCATTTTCACAGGAACATGTCTCTCCTGCACGCTAATCAACCTCTCTTTAAAAGTATCCCACATATCACATGTGGATTTACCTTCAAACAGTTTCTCCCAATCTATATTCCCCAGATCCTGCTGAATTTTGGTATAGTTGGCCTTCCCCCAGTTTAGAACTCTTCCTTTAGGACCACTCTCATCTTTGTCCATGAGTATTGTAAAACTTGTAGAATTGTGGTCACTATTTCCAAAGTAGTCCCCTATTGTAATTTCAACCACCTGGCCGGGCTCATTCCCCAACACCAGGTCCAGTATGGCCCCTTCTCGAGTTGCACTACATACATATTGCTCTAGAAAACCCTCCTGGATGCTCCTTACTAATTCTGCTCCATTTTGACCCCTAACACTAAGTGAATCCCAGTCAATGTTGGGAAAATTAAAATCTCCCATCACCACCACCCTGTTGCTCCTACACCTTTCCATTATCTGTTTACATATTTGTACCTCTATCTCACGCTGGCTGTTGGGAGGCCTGTAGTACAGCCCCAACATTGTTACTGCACCCTTCCTATTTCTGAGTTCTACCCATATTGCCTCACTGCTCGAGTCCTCCATAGTGCCCTCCTTCAGTACAGCTGTGGTATCGTCTTTGACCAGTAATGCAACTCCTCCACCCTTTTTACCTCCCTCTCTATCTCGCCTGAAGCATCGATATCCTGGGACATCTAGTTGCCAATCATGCCCTTCCCTCAACCAAGTCTCAGTAATAGCAATAACATCATACTCCCAGGTACCGATCCAAGCCCTAAGTTCTTCTGCCTTATCTACTACACTTCTCGCATTAAAACAAATGCGCCTCAGACCACCTGTTCCTTTGTGTTCATCATCTGCTCCCTGCCTACTCTTCCCTTTCGTCTTGCTGACTCCATTATCTAGTTCCCTACAGGCTTTAGTTACTACCTCCCTTCTGTCCAATAACCTGTCCAATATTTGGTTCCCATCCCCCTGCCACATTAGTTTAAACCCTCCCCCACAGCGTTAGCAAAAGCACCCCCAAGGACATTGGTTCCAGTCCGGCCCAGGTGTAGACCGTCCAATTTGTAATAGTCCCACCTTCCCCAGAACCGGTCCCAATGTCCCAAAAATCTGAACCCCTCCCTCCTGCACCATCTCTTAAGCCACGCATTCATCCTGGCTATTCTTTCATTTCTGCTCTGACTAGCACGTGGCACTGGTAGCAATCTTGAGATTACTACCTTTGAGGTCTTACTTTTTAACTTGGCTCCTAACTCCCTAATTCTGCTTGTAGGACCTCACCCCGTTTTCTACCTGTATCACTATTGCCTATATGCACCACGACAACTGGCTGTTCGCCCTCCCCTTTCAGAATGTTCTGCAGCCGATCTGAGACATCCCTGACCCGTGCACCTGGGAGGCAACATACCATTCGGAAGTCTCGTTTTCGACCACAGAACCGCCTATCTACTCCCCTTACAATTGAATCCCCAATGATTATAGCCCTTCCACTCTTTTTCCCGCCCTTCTGTCCAGCAGAGGCAGCCACGGTGCCATGAACCTGGCTAGTACTGCCTTCCCCTGATGAGCCATCTCCCCCAACAGTATCCAAAACGGTATACCTGTTTTGGAGGGAGATGACCACAGGGGCCACCTGCACTGCCTTCCTGCTCTTTCTCTGCCTTTTGGTCACCCATTCCCTTTCTCCCTCAACGTGCTATCCACGACCCCCTCAGCATCGCGTATGCTCCAAAGTGAGTCCATCCGCAGCTCCAGAGCCGTCATGTGGTCTAACAAGAGCTTAGAAAAGGAAACCAAACTATTCACAGTATTCTGGCGTGGTCTAACTAGTAACTTGCATAGTTTTCGCAAGACTTGTCTATTTTTATACTCCATTTCCTCAAATCCTTCAAAATACAGGCCAACATTTCATTTGCCTTCCCTATTACCTGCTGAACTTATATGTTAGTTTTTTGTGATTTATGCATGAGGACTCTTAAATTCCTCTGTGATGCAGCTTTCTATAGTTTTCTCCATTTAAATAATATTTGGATCCTATATTCTTCCTGCCAAAGCGCTTAACTTCACATGTTCCCACATCACATCCCATGTGCCATGTATTTACTCACTTGCTTATCCTGTTGATATCTTTCTGCAGGAAGTGTCATCCTCATCACTTTGGCTTCTTAACTTTGTGTCATCTCCAAACTTGGCTATAGTATATTCTTCATTCAAGTCATTAACATTTATACCCTGAAAATGACCTGTTATCCTAAACCCCTGTCTTCTATTAGTTAGCCAATCCTCTTTCCATACTATTGTATGGAACACCTGAATTCTTATCTTACTAAGTAGGCAAATGTATGGAACCTCATCTAATGTCTTCTGGAAATCCAAATCAATAACATCCATTGCTTCCTCTTATCTATGCTACGTCATGTTATCTCTTCATAGAATTCTGATCTATTTGTCAGGCAATGTGGCCATGCTGATTCTGCTTGATTACATTGTGTATTTCTAAACACTGTTCTCTTGCATTCTTTATAAACGTTTCTTAACATGTTCCCAATGGCAAATTCAAAGCTAACTGGCTGACAGTAACTGCCTTTTGTGTCCTTTCCTTTTGAAGAAAAGTGTTATGTTGGCAGTTTTCCAGTCGTCTGACATTTTTCAGAATCTAAGGATTCCTGGAAGACGGCTACGAGTTCATCCATGATCTGTAAAGGTACAACCTTTAAAATCTTAGAATGTAATACTTCAGGTTCGAAGGATCTATCAGGTTTTAGCACCATTAACTTCCCTAGAAAATTTTTCTCCAGTTAGTTATTGTATTTATTTCCCTTCCCCTTTTCCTTCTTGATTATTTAATATTTTTAGAACAAAGAATGGCACAACATATGAATCATTCACAGAATCATACAGCACGGAAACAGACCCTTGGTCCAACTCGTCCTTGCCAAACATAATCCCAAACTAGTCCCACCTGCATGCCTGCTCCTGGCCCTATCCTGCCGAACCCTTCCTATTCATGTACCTATGCACATCTACCACTTCCTCAGGAAGTTCATTCCACACATGACCCAACTGCTGTGTGAAAAAATTGCTCTTCGTGTTTTTTCAAAAATCTTTCACCTCTCACCTTAAAAATATGCCCCCTTGTCTTGAAATCACCCATCCTAGGGAAAAGACACCCACCACTAACTCCATCTATACCCCTCATGATTTTATAAACCTCTATAAAGTCACCTCTCAACATCATACACTCCAGTGAGAAAAGTTCCAGCCTATTCAGCCTTCATTTATTCGTCAAACCTTCCAAATCTGGCAACTTTCTGGGAAATCTTCTTTGAACACTCTCTAGCTTAATAATATCTTTCCTATATCAGGGCGAGCAGGACTGGACACAGTACTCTAGACGAGGCCTCACTAATGTCCTGTACAATCTCACATGACTTCCCAAACTCCTATACTCAAAGGACTGAGCTATGAAGACATGCATGTTAAACGCCTTTAAAAACCTTTTGATGCAAACTTCAAAAGAAATATATCCCTGGACTCCTAGGTCCCTATTGTTGTACTGAAAGCAACCATAGTGCCATTCTAAACTAATCCCATCTACCTGCACACAGTCCACATCTCTCTATTTTGAGCTGGTTCTTGTGTCTGCCTAAATGCTTCTTAAATTTTGTCAACATATCTGCATGTACCAAATCCCCTGGCAGTGCTTTCCAGGCACCCACTAATAACTTTCCTTGCACATCTCCTTTAAACTTTCCTCTCTTAAATTAAACCTATGTCCCTAATACGTGACATCTCCACACTGGGGAAAGGATTCCATCTATCCACACTATCCCATGCCATTCAAATATAGTATCACACAGAGAACAACTGTCTTATTAAGAAAATATATGAAGTCTTAGTTTGATGAGTTTATGCTGAGCACATTAAATGCAAAAAGATGAAGTATAGTTTAAAATAATGAGTGCTGTTAAAACATGCACCTTTGTGTGTAGTATTTTTGCCTAGATTTTGTTCCATATATAATATGTAAGAGCTTTTGAACTTGTTAATTTAAATCATTTATGCCAAAAGTTGTCTGTGTTACAACCTGCTCTTTTCCAGCACTATTTCGAATACAACGTTACTCAGGTTTATAACACATTTTAATCCTACAATTAACTTCAATGTCAATGGGCTACGTAGGAAAGTAACGCCAGATTCCTCTGCTTCACTTATCTAAAAATCTATCCAGAAGTCTGTGCCTATGGAATGTCAGGTCTGATCAGCAACGGGCTAGGCTATGATGCAGACTATGTTGCAACTGAAAAGATTTTATATGATTATAAGTGTCAAGGCTCACACGAATGACAGGCATGACACCAATACTTATAGGAGAGTGGTGAGAAAGGATTTTGAATGATTTTTTTTGGTGGTCTGCTGCAATCCTGTTTTTCCTATAGGCCCTGTTATTTCTATAGCGCAATTTTCTATAAAGCAATGTTGCACTGGAATGCAAATATCACGTTATAGCAGAACCCCCTGTATGTCAGTAATTAGGGGTCACAATTTCAAGACTGTCAGCAAAAGAGCTAGAAGTGAAATGAGGAGAAACTTCTTTACTCAGAGAGTTATTAGGAATTGGAATACACTGTCTGGGAGAGTAGTGAAGTCGGATTCCATAGGAGGTTTCAAAAGAGAGCTGGATATACATTTGAAAGTGATGAAATTAGAAGGCTATGGAGATAGGGCTATAGAATGAGATGAGCTGGCTAGTTGTATTGGGAGCTGGTTCAGACGCAACAGGAGAAAAGGCCTCCTCTGTGCTTTAAAATTCAATGATTCCATGATCTATATCCTTCTGTATCCTTTGATAACTTCATCACTATCCACCAATTTTCATGTCGTCTGCAAACTTACTAATCAGGCCACTGACATTTTCATCCAAATCATTTCTACGTATATTAAAAACAACAAAGGTCCCAGCATTGATCCTTGCGCAACACCACTGGTCATAGACATCCACTCAGAAAATCACCCCTTTACAACTACCCTCTGTCTTCTATGACCAGAGCCAATTTTTATCCAACTTACTAATTCACCATGGATTCCATGTGATTTGATTTTCTGAAACAGCCTACCAGAAGTACCATGTCAAATGCTTTACTAAAAGTTTATGTAGACAGCATCCAATGCTCTTTCCACATCAATCATCTTCATCACTTCCTTAAAAAGTTCAATCGAGTTTGTGAGACAAGGACACCCCACATAAAGCCATGCTGACTATCCCAAATAAGTCCATTCTTCTCCAAATGCAAGTAAATCAAACTCCTAAGAATCCTCTCCAGAATTCCCCTTTTACTGATGAAAGGTTGACTAGCCTATAGTTTCCTGGATTATCCCTGTTGCCATTTTTAAACAAAGGAACAACACTGGCTATTCTCCAGTCTTCTGGGACCTCACCTGTGACTAAAGAGGATACAAAGATCTCTGTCAAGACCCCAACACCCTCCTCCCTTGCCTTCTTCAGTATCCTGGATCTGGCCCTGGGAGCTGATCTACATTAATATTTTCCAAGATACCCAAACTCTTTTCCTTCTTAATACCAACACACCATCCCTAAACTTACCATCCTCCATGTCCTTCACTTTGGTAAATACCGATGTGAAGTACTCATTAAGGACTGCACTGACTTCTTCTAGCTCCATGCATAAATTCCCTCTTTTGTGCTTTACTGGATCTATACTTTCCCCAGTCACCCTCTTGCTCCTGAATCATGTATTAAATGCTTTGGGATTCTCTTTAATCCTAATTGCGAAAGACATTTTATGGTCTCTTCTAACCCTCCTAATTTCTTGTTTAAGTTATTTTCTGTTTCCTTTGTACTCTTCAAGGGCCTTGTTTGATTTCAATTTCCTAAACCTTACAGATGATTCCTTTTTCGTTATGACTAAACTTTCAGCATCTCTTGTCATCCAACGTTCCCAAATTTTGCCATCCTGATCTTTCATTCTCAAAGGAAAGTGCTGGTCCTGAACTCTGATCAACTGGCCTTTAAAAGATTCACACGTCAGATGTAGACTTACCCACAAACAGCCACCCAATCCAGTTTCTTGGTACTGTCCTAATACTGATTTAATTAGCTTTCTCCCACTTTAGCACTTCCACCCAATGACCAAACTCATGCTTATTCATAAGTATTTTAAAACTTACGTAAATAAAATTACTGTTTCCAAAATATTCCCCCACTGAAACTTTGATCACCTGAACAGACTCCTTCCCAGCACATGGTCTAGTATGGCCATTTCCCTAGTTGGACTATTTACATATTATTTCAAGAAATGCTCGTGGATGCACCTACCAAATGTTGTCCTATCTAAGCCCCTGGCACTAAGGGAGCCCCAGTCAATATTGGGGAGGTAAAAATCACCTGTTATGACAACTCTATGGTTATTACATCTTTCCAATATCTGCTTACGTTCTAATCCTGCCTGTTGTTCTTCCTGTTAGACTTACTTGACTTAACTTTGACCTTCTCCTCAATCGTTCCACATGCTGATTTGTTCCTTTTTCTCCCCCTGGCTATTGGGAGGCCTGTAGTGTAACCCCACTGCAGTCATTGCACCTTTTTTATTCTTAAGTCTTTCACATATCTCCTTCCTGGATGAGATCTCCAAGATGTCCTCTCTTAGTACAGCTGTGGCATTCTCTTTTACATTCCTGTCTATCATGCCAGAAACATCTAAGCCCCAGGAAGTTGAGCTGCCAGTGCTGTCTTTCTCTCAAACAAGTTTTCTGCAATGGCGATCACACCTTAGACCTGTTTCCTAATTTGGGCTCTAAGCTCATTTGCCTTACCTGTTATACTGCTTGCATTAAAATAAATACACTACTAGTCCCAGCAGCATCAGAGGAGCAGGAAAGTTAACATTTCGGGTCGAGACCCTTCTTCAACTTTCCTGCTCCTCTGATGCTGCTTGGCCTGCTGTGTTCATCCAGCTCCACAACGTTTTATCTCAGATTCTCCAGCATCGGCAGTTCCTACTATCTCTGTAACAATTTTAACTCCACTGCGAAGCCTTTTCTAAGGATGCCCACCTTAAAGAAGATACCCTTCTCTCTCTGGAAAAACCTCAGTTCATCCCTCTCCCACTGCAACCCTCTTGTACTGTCTTCAACCCTGAAACTGCTCGACCACGTCCTAAAGCAAACCAGGTACTACAGCCGCTTTACCTTTCTGAGTACCTGCCTATGGAACCGAATCGTCCCCAACGGACTAAAGTCTACATTTAAACTTTCCCAATTTGGCCCTAACCGCGACGACCGCTACATTCAGAACATCGATATCCTACAGAAACGTTTCTCGCTACGACTTCTGAAATGCACACTCGCTGCAATGCGCCGGCATCTCCAAATATCACAATTATGACAACCCCAGCTCAGAACCTCCCTCTCCCATTTCTGAAGAAGGGTCTCGACCCGAAACATCAACTTTTCTGCTCCTCTGATGCTGCTTGGCCTGCTGTGTTCATCCAGCTCCACAACATTTTATCTCAGATTCTCCAGCATCAGCAGTTCCTACTATCTCTGTAACAGTTTTAACCCCACTGCAAAGCCTCTTCTAAGGATGCCCACCTTAAAGAAGATACCCTCCTCTCTCCAGAAAAACCTCAGTTCATCCCTCTCCCACTGCAACCCTCTTGTACTGTCTTCAGCCCTGAAACTGCTCGACCACGTCCTAAAGCAAACTAGGTACTACAGCCACATTACCTTTCTGAGTACCTGCCTACGGAACCGAATCGTCCCCAACGGACTAAAGTCTACATTTAAACCTTCCCAATTTGGCCCTAACCGCGACGACCACTACATTCAGAACGTTGATATCCTACAGAAACGTTTCTCGCTACAACTTCTGAAATGCACACTCGCTGCAATGCGCCAGCATCTCCAAATATTACAATTATGACTACCCCAGCTCAGAACCTCCCTCTCCCATTTCTGAAGAAGGGTCTCGACCCGAAACGTCAACTTTCCTGCTTCTCTGATGCTGCTTGGCCTTCTGTGTTCATCCAGCTCCACAATTTTTTGTCTCAGATTCTCCAGCATCAGCATTTCCTACTATCTCTCACACTACTAGTCCCGTTGTGTTCATTAACCTGACCCTGTTTGTTCTTCCTCTTAGATTTACTTGAGCTAACTTCAACCTTCTGCTCAATCACTTTACGTGATGATCTACTGCTGTGGTTCCCAGCATCTACCCCACGCCCAACACACCACCACCAGTCTAGTTTAAATCTTTCTTGTGACACATAACCTCGGACCATAGCCACTGGCTGTTCACCCTCCCCTTTCAGAATATCCTCTGCCCACTCAGAGACCTCATTGACCCTGGCACCAAGGGCACAACACACCATCCTGGAGTCTCGCTCGCAGCTAGAAAAACATCTCTCTGTGCCTCTGATCAAAGACTCCCCTGTCACTGCCACCTGCCTACACTTTGGTCTTCCCTGCTGCACAACAAAGCCAATCATTGTACCACTGATTTGGCTGCTGCTGTTGCTTTCCACTGAGAGGCCATGTCCACCAAGAGTATCCAAAATAGTATATCTATTTGAGAGGGTAATGGCCACAGGACACACCTGCACTGCTGTCCCACACTTACTCATCTTCCTGGTAGTCACCCAATGCTTTTCTGACTGTGTAGCCCTTACTTGTGGTGTCACCAGCTCACTGAACCTGCTATCCACAACATTCTCAGCCTCATGGGTGCTCAATAGTAGTCCACCCACCGCTCCAGCTACTTCACATGAGAAATCGGGGCAACAGCTGAATATATCTCCTGCATATGTGGTCACTGGAAGTGTCCATGATTTTCCGCATACTGCAGGAGGAGCATTCCATAGGCTGAGTTCCCCTGCAATTGCGAACCATACCAACTACAAGCAATAAAGTAGGAACCAATTACACAACATTACCCACTACTCGCCAAAATCAGATTTCACATTCTTGGTCTCCATTCCTAACAAATTACAAACCACAAAAAGTAAGGACTTTACACTGTCTTCCCTCCAGATACTACTCACTCATTCTGCACATCTGTTTCCTGAGCAGCCAATCCATGACATTTTTTAACTTGGTCATCACCTCTGGAGCTCCGCCTCTGGATACAGCTCTGCTCCACTATGCTTTGCTCCCTGCTCAAGCTGACTTTGATCCAGGCCCCACTCCTTTTATCTGGAAGCTCATGCCACTGTTCACCCCAAATTCACTCTGCAATGCTCCCACCACCACTCTGACTGACTTTGATCCAGGCCCCACACCTCAGACTTTTGTCTGGAAGCTCCTACTGCTGTTGATTCATAGGTTTACTCTGCTCTTCTGTCAGCCAGAGCGCCAGTGACCTCAATCCCACCCTGACCGACCCCACTCTTCAGGTTTTTATCCAGAAGCTCCTGCCAGTGTTCACCAACAAGTTCGTTTTGCTCTGCTCCTGCCACCCCTCTGACTGGCCTCCTTTTGGATGGTTATATGTGTTTTCTGCCATGGAAACTGATGCAAAGTATTATTCAACTCCTCTGCCATTTCCTGGTTTCTATTATTATTTCCCCAGCATCATTCTCCAAAGGGTCTATGTTCACTTTAGCCTCTCTCTTCCTTATCAAATATACTGCTCTTGCAGTCTATCTTAATCTTGCAAGTTTACTCACAACATTTATTTTCATTCTCTTTATTATATTTTAGAACAAGAATCTCCCCAGACATGACGGGTGAGTGCACCTCAGAGAGACTGCTCCAGTAAGAAATGCCAGTTGAACAAGGAGCTACTATAGCAAAGTGGCCCTTTGACTGGAAACATGCCTCTGGACCTGGACCAAGACTTCTATCATTGCAGACTAGTACATTTTGAACTTACCTTTCCAAATGTGTACCCTCATTCAGACTTTGTTCACGCTCCTTCTGAGATGCCACAAACTATAAACCTTTGAAAAGCTTATCTGATGCCAAGAAAATTGCAGAAGGCTTATTTTGCAATTTAGCCAGTTAGGTTGGAAATGCAGGATTGGGCTTGCTTCCCCAAACAGTCCTTAAAAGGCAACTACTTTAAATTGAAAACCCTGGGTAAGGGGTTGGGAATCCCAGAGTCAGGTTATAACTGCCATGTTCACCCTTCCACACAGTCTCCCAACACTATGAAAATTCAGCATTCTTTGGCATCATGAGCAATCCCCACATTTGTCACATATTCCTAATCACCTTTGAATAGTTGGCAGTGAGCCACCTTCTTGAACCATTCCAGAGTACATCTGTAGATACACCCACAGTCTATGTTTCATTATGGTTTATTGCAGTTAGTGGCTTACTAGGTTATTTCACAGAAAATTAAAAGTCAACCACATTGCTGTGGATCAGGAATCATGCGTAAGCCACACATGTAAGGACAGTCAACTTCCTTCTTGAAGGGCATTAGTAAACCTGATGGGTTTTTACAAAAAAAAAGGTAGCTTCACAATTATTAAAGAGGCTAGCATTTTGTTTCAAATGCATAAAGTAATCCTTTGCGTGAAACTGCAGGAGATCAGGGAGATACTAAACAGGTATTTTGCATCTATTTTTACTGTCGAAAAGGATATGGAAGCTAGAGAACTTGGGGAAATAAATAATAGCATCTTGAAAAGTATCCATATTACAGAGGAGATGGTGCTGGACATCTTCAAATGCATAAAAGTGCATGATTCCCCAGAACCTGATCAGATGCACCCTAGAACTTTGTGGAAAGCTAGGGAAGTGAATTCTGGACCCTTTACTGAGATATTTGTATCATCGATAGTCACAGGTGAGGTGCTGGAAGACTGGAGGTTGACTAACATGATGCCACAATTTAAGAAAGGTGGTAAGGAAAAGCCAGGGAACGATAGACCGGTGAGCCTGACATCAGTAGTGGGCACAATGTTAAAGGGGACCCTAAGGGACAGGATTTACATGTATCTGGAAAGGCAAGGATTAATTAGGGATAGTCAACATGGCTTTGTGTGTGGGAAATCATGTCTCACTGCCTTGATTGAGTTTTTGGAAGAAATAACAAAGAGGATTGATGAAGGCGAAATGGTAGATGTGATCTATTTGGACTTCAGCAAGGCATTTGACAAGGTTCCATATGGTGGACTGGTTAACAAGGTTAGATCACATGGAATACAGGGAGAACTAGTGATTTGGATACAGAACTGGCAGGAAAGTAGGAGACAGAGGGTGGTAGTGGAGGGTTGCTTTTCAGACTGGCGGCCTGTGACCAACAGTGTGCCACAAGGATCAGTTAACATAGGAGGTATAGTTAGTAAGTTTGCAGGTGACACCAAAATTGGAGATGTAGTGGACAGCAAAGAAGGTTACCTCAGAATATGACGGAGTCTTGATTAGATGGGCTAATGGGCTGAGGAGCAGCAGATGGAGCTTAATTTAGATAAGTGTGGAGTGCTGTATTTTGGAAATGCAAATCAGGGCAGGACTTATACACTTAATGGTAAGGCCCTGGGTAATGTTGCTGAACAAAGGGAACTTGGAGCGCAGGTTCATAGTTCCTTGAAAGCAGAGTCACAGATAGACAGGCCATGTTGTGATCTTACAGGACGTTAGCTGGCCACTTTTGGAATACTGTGTCCAATTCTGGTCTCCCTGCTATTGGAAGGATGTTGTGAAACTTGAAAGAGTTCAAAAAAAGATTCACAAGGATGTTGCCAGGTTTGGAGAGTTTAAGCAATAGGCTGGGGCTATTTTCCCTTGAGTGTCGGAGGCTTATATATTAAGCCTAATAGAAGTTTATAAAACCATGAGGGGCATAGATAGAATGAATAGTCAAGGTCTTTTCCCCGGGGTAGGAGAGTCCAAAACTAGACGACATAGGTTTAAGGTGAGACTGGAAATATTTAAAAAGGGACCTAAGGGGCAACTTTTCATGTAGAGGGTGGTGAATGTACAGAATGAGCTGCCAAAGGAAGTGGTGGAGGCTGGTACAATTACAACATTTAAAAAGGCATCTGGATAGGTACACAAATGTGAAGGGTTTAGAGGGATATGGAGCAAATGCTGGCAAATAGTACTAGATTAAGTTGCCATGGATCGAAGGTCTGTTTCCATGCTCTATATCTATATGACTCTATAATTTAATTCAAGCTGTGGTGGGTTTTAAATTAGTGTCTTAGTGGCATTAGTCTGTGCCTCTGCATTACTAGTCCATTAACATTCGAAATCCCTGGTTTGGAATTTGACCTGGCAATCACTTGATTCAGGAGTGATGGCGCAACCATTGAAGAACAGCTGACACAACAGAGTGGGAATTCAATCTCTCTATATTAGCTAGTCATTTAGCTTTATTGAAATGGTTTGTCCCCTTTGAGGCAGGAATTGGGACTTCGGTTATTTACTTATTGGAATGGCTGTGCTCAAGTCTCATAGCCCAGAACAGCAATTGAACCTTAAATCCTGCGACGCAGAGAAGAAAGGGCTTTAAGATCTTTTCCTTGGGTTACTGTCATGGTGGAAACACATGACCACCGCTCCTCTTTTGAATCTAAACAGTTACAATTTTTAATAATTGCATTAGTGATCTATGTTCAGAATGCCTTTCTTTTAAAAAGCACTATCCCCATGACTTTGGGATCTTTATGCACATCAGTTGAAGATACACAAGAATTAGATAAATGGATAGCAGATTTTGCTCACCTTAACTGTTAGCTCCCAAGAGACAGTTTCAAAGCTCGGTGCCTTTTTAAGGGCTGAAGGTACAGTTGATACACCCCATCTCTCACCTCCATTCAAGTGCTGAGGCACAATTTATGTTTCTTTTTCTTCAGAGAAGACTTGATAAAGTTTGTGACAATTTCTCTTGTAGATGAATGGCTAAGGGACCCAGTGCCCTTATCACAGGTCAAGGCTTTCCGAAGAGTGGAGATTTCAGTTAAAAAACAAAATGGTAACAATAGGAAGAACATATTGTCTTTCATGTGCTTATTGAGAAAAATGTTAAGAATTTGTTAAGAATCTGTGCAGGGCATCATTCCACAGTTCAATGCTTTACTCACGTTGGCAGTTTTTCAAGATATTGCTTATAAGTTACCCAGAAAGTAAATTCAGACTGTAGTTAAAACTAGGTCAAACAAGAAAAGAAATAGGAAAAATAGCTCAAGCAGTGCTACAGGTAAGTGCAGTCAATTAAGAGCAATGAATGACATTGTCTCCTTGCGGCAAATAACCCAGCCAATGTGCCAATGTCATCCAAATGTTCAAATAATAATAAAAATGGAGACAGAAGGTGCTTTGTATGAAACAATACCTGCATACTGTCACTTGTGTGGTTCATTCCAGACTCAAAATGACACCTGGCTTATCTGCCTCCAACACTCATATACAAATGATTATTCTGAAATAATAGCCCAAGGCATGCTAGACCATACAAAGGTCAGTGAAACGCTGTTACTATACATTCCTGTGGAAACAGAGGGCTGAGTTAAAGTTAGAACTGCTAAGAGCCTAAACATAGTAAATGACATACTTGTGTCATAGTGCAAGAATGAAAGAAACATTCTGTCTCAACTTGTAGAAACTTTTAAATCAGTACTTTTATATCCAAATTGCCAAGTGTGATTGTTAGAAGAGTGCAGATTCTGGAAAGCCCCTGAACACTGTAATTTTTGGCAAATAACAGACTAATAAGTCATTCAAATGCATGCACAGTAGAAACCTTTCCCATAATGTCAGATTTGGGTACCACATCTAAAACAAATGAGAGGGGGAAAATTAATATGTAACAGGGAAAATATGATGGCCCAAATTTTTCAATGACTGATAGGAATCCTGCAGAATAAGCCATCACAGTTTCAGAATTGCTCAGAAAGGAATTGCTTGGGAAATTGAAGATTCCAAGGGACACTGGAACCCTCTGAAAGTATCCATTTAAAATCAGAGAATTTGGAGAACTCTGTTATGTAAATAGCTACTTAAGAAAAGTTAGACTATTAAATACCTAGTCTTATTCTTTAGTAACTACTGACGCCCAATTTACCTCATACCCCTAACTACATCTCCCCAAACAGCTTATGCCCTGCAGACCCTGACATAATAACCACTCCCTCACCAAGGGACTCAACACCCCTTCCCCTACTGCCCAATAACCCCTTTCTATACCCTGAACTCTACACTGCCGCTGAACCCTACAAGCCTTGCTTTGAACCAGATTCCTCCTTCCCCCACTGTGAACTCCACCTCCCGATTTGACACCCTGCCCCACTGGACTCACACCCACTGCTCAGCTGAGGCCCAACACCCACAACCAGGAGCTGTCAAAGTGGTTGTCTGTGATTCTGTGCTTTGAAACTTCAAAAGTATGTCCATCACCATTCGGAGCTGCATCTGGCAGGACTGCAGAGCTTAGATCTGATCCATTGGTTGTGGCATCTCTTGGCTCTGTATATCACTTGCTGCTTATGCTGTTTGGCATGCAGTTAGTCTTATTTGGTCATTTCACCAGGTTGGCACTTCATTTTCTGGTGCTGCTCTTGGCATGCCCTCCTGCACTCTCCATTGACCCAATGTTGATCCCCTGGCTTGATGGCAATGTTTGAGTGGGGGATATGCCAGGTCACGAGTTTGTAGGTTGTGCTGGAATACAATTCCGTTGTTGATGATGGTTCAGAGAACCTCATGAATGCCCAGTCTTGCATTGCCAGATCTGTTCGAAGTCTGTCCCATTTAGCACGATGGAAGGTACAAGGACTATCAAGTATGGAAGGTTTCAGTTATAAATAAAAGACTGAATTGGCTGGGTTTTTTTTTAACTGGAACATAGGAGGTTGAGAGGTGACCTTATAGAAGTTTATAAGTTCATGAGCAGTTTAGATAGAGTTAATGGTACTTGTCTTTTTCTTAGGCTGGGGGATTTCAATACTGGGGGCACATTTTTAAGGTGAGAGGAGAGAGATTTTTTTAAAAAAGCATGAGGTGCAAATTCTTCACACACAGGTTGGTTCATGTGTGGAATGAACTTCCTGAGGAAGTGGTTGATGTGGGTACAATTACAACATTTGAAAGGCATTTGGATAAGTACTTGACTAGGAAAGGTTTGAATGGATGGGAGCCAGCAGCCGGCAAGTGAGATTAGTTTAGTTTGAGATTATGTTTGGCATGAATTGGTTGGGCTGAAGGGTCTGTTTCCATGCTGTACAATGCAATGACTCTATAATATGGCAGCCCACAGCCATGGAAACAGGGCCATGGTTCTAATTTTCTAACTGGTCTATGCTTTGAGGGACCTGCCAAAATGGAAATATAATTCCTCATTTCTGAAGGAGTCCTGATCAGACTCTCCTGTTACAAATGTAGGGCATTTTTTGCATTGGTACTCCATTCCTTTTTTGTGCAACCTGCGTGAGACTGCCACTCCTTAGAAAACCTGGCTCAACGTAGCTAAAAATGTTCTATTCAGCAGCAACTCTAATGTATATCCCAAAGTCTAAATACAGTAAAAATTAGAGAGTAAGATATTTTGACTATTGCAGCTAAAGTGATCCAGGTTGTGTCATCAAACAGGGTGACTGTTAATTTGTGCTGTAACAACATTGGGAAAATATTATTCAAAATGGGATAAGAAATTATATTTTTTAAGGCAGTGTTACAGATAATGGCTATGTATCTAGCATGCATTTTTATTTCCTTGAATGAAAATGTTTAACTGAATATTTTTGGTATCTCTTATAGAAAATGCTGGAAATATTCAAGAGGTCAGATAGAGGAAATAAGTTAACTGATGAAGTGATGTTATTCTGATTAAAATCTCATTCTGATTAATCTAAACTTTAACCGTGTCTCTCTACTAATACTGATTAATCTGTTATTTCCAGCATTTTCTGCTTTTGTTTCAGATTTGTAGCATCTACAGTAATTTGTTTTTGTATTTGTTGACGATTGCTTTAATGGAGTAAATGGGAATCAACTTTAGGAGATGTGCAAAATATAAATCATAACAAAAAATCCAAGTAAGAGCCTTGTGTCAATACCTAAGGATCAAAAAGAAATAAATACAAATGGATAGGAGCAATGAAAAGCCAAGTAAAGTGTTTTCAATGTCATTAAATGTTTCAATGTGATTCATATGAGCATAATGAAGCAAAACGCAACACAAGCCACAGAAGGAGATACTAGAGTAGATTTATAGTCAAAGAGGTAGATTTAGAAAATGGTTTAAAAGAGGATGTGGAGGTACTGATGCACAGAAGTTTGGTTAGTTTTGGGGGAATTCAGAGTTTAGGATCTTGGCAGCTAAAGGTATTACCAACAATGATGAAGGAATTAAGTAAAGGTATGCCGAAGAACCCAGAACTGAGGGGTGTAGATGCCTCATAAATTTGGAGGCTGGGAGATGTCAGAAAGATAAGGCAGGGGGTGAGAGGACAAATCTAGAGAGGAACTTGGAAATAAGGATTAGAATTCAAAAATCAGAGTATTGTTTAACAGGGAGTCAGTCTAGTTAGTGGGCATGGGAATTCTAGATGAATGGACTTATAGAATTGCAAAATGCTTACAGCATGGAAGAAGCTTATATTGTCCTTGGTGTCACTGCCACCTAATCAGTAAGATCAAATAAGCTGGTCCCACTTCTGATCACTACGCAGTGATACCTGTCAGAGTCCTATGGGTGTCAGTGACTAGAGGATCCAGCCTGGCTATACTTCCCTAACAGCTGAATTGGCTAGATAGTTGGTTTGCAATGCAAAGTGAAGTCAATCTTACAGTTCAATTCCACTTCATGTCCAATCATAAATGTCCCACCTTCTCAACCTCACTCTTTGCTTTAGGCATGATGACTCTCAGGTTAAACCACCACCAGTTGTCTCTCTCTGATGAGAAAACAGCTTTATGGTCTATGTCAATTTTATCTTTTCTTCCCTCATGGATGAATATTTTGCCAACGCAGTGTCAAAGTTCACATATGAACAGTGATCATTTGACAGAAGTACTGGAAGTCAGCAAAAATGAATGTTAGACAACAGCTAAATAGCTGACCAATCTAGAACCACCTGTAAGAATTACTCTCAATGTCTTCAGGGAAGAAGGGACAAAAAAAACCAAAGAACGACTGATGAGTGAAGAGAAAAAGGCAGGCAACAATCTACCTTTCATAAATTTGTTATTTTTATTCTTGCTAAATTTGAAAATCTGCCTTTATAGTGATTTTTACAAAATAGGGTCCTGTATAATTATTTTCTAATGATAAAATAATATGTGACTGCTATTATTCTTTTGTCAAGAAAGAATCAAGCAGTCTTCTTTGAAACTACACCTCCTGCATATGTTCTATCTCTTTTTAATATTTTGCAATTCAAAATGTTCTGTTAACAGAATGTAATGTTCAATTAGCCCTTTTTTATGATAAAAGTGACACATAACTTTTGTTTTGTGATGAAAATGGTTCCTCTATTTATAAACCGAAAATAACAGAAGTGAATTTTGAATTTAACCATGTATTGATTATGTGCTTGATACACTCATGGTCTACATTGCGGTCAACAATCATGTAGTTTTTAGTTAATGTAAGGTGTGCAGTTCAGCATTAAATGCTAAGTCAATTATCCGATGAACTGTGGAACACATTATTAAATATTATTCACAAATAGACTTTCATATAAGCAGAAATTTCAAAGTTAAACTAAAAAAGAAAAGAGCAGTAATAAGTCATTTGCTGATAAACTGGACAGGCACCGTGAAATCAAACTACAAAATAAATACAGCTTATACTTTTATATATTAAAACAAATACAATAAAGTATCAAAAGTCTTGTTTTGCATTAAAATAGAAACTAAAGTATAACATTTAGATGATGACATGCTCAAAAGGGAAGAAATGCCTTGAACTGAATCAGATGTTAGTTTTCGTCATGAACATCAACTGTCAACATAAGCTTAATTGTTCTTATAATTAACAGATACTTGATCAGAAACAAGTCTTTTTAAGTATAAAGTATTGTATGAAGTTCACCATTGTATATTGTGTGCCCAATATGTCAATGTGATGCAGCTTGTGTATGAATAAAAAGAGTTGGCAGACTTCTTTAAATTATCAACAAAATTCAGAAAGGTGTCATTAACTGTGTTATCAAGTGGCATTTACTCAGCATTAAGCTGTTTGCTGATGCTTATACACAGTCTTTATTACAGCTTTGGCATGAACATGAATTTTAAAAAATTGAATTCCAGAAGTAAGGAGAAAATAATTACAGTTCAGATTCAAGTCAAGTGCAGCACTAGGAGTACTAGTAAAATTGAAGTCAATGGAAATCTGGGGAAAAATCTCCACTAGTTACACTCTTCATTACCTAGCACAAAGGATGATTGTGGTTCCAGGCGGTACATATGGATTTCCATGTGAGCCAATATTTTTAATGACTCTCTCAAATTATACCTCACTCCTTCAAATCTGCTGCCATCACTCCAATCCCTCTGCAAATCTGACTTAGTCTTTAAAAAAAGACAACTGTACAACACTACATTCTTGCAAACAAATAGCCCATATCCAGGGTAACAGAGTGTGGAGCTGGAGGAAAGTAGCAGGCCAGGCAGCAGAGGAGCAGGAAAGCTTACATTTCGGGTCAGGACCCTTCTTTAGAAGAAGGGTCCCGATCCGAAACGTCAGCTTTTCTGCTCCTCTGATGCTGCCTAGCCTGCTGTGTTCCTCCAGCTCTACACTGTGTTATTTCTAACTGCAGCATTGGCAGTTCTTACTATTGCTGAGAGCATATCTAACCTCCCTTTCTACTCCAAGGTTCTTGACTGTGCTGTCATTTCTCAAACTGCATCCATCTGTCCCAAAACTTCATGTTTGAATCTCTGCAGGAAGGATTCTGCTCCGCCCACAGTAAACTGCTTATTGAAAATCCAGCAATGGATGAGGAGAAATTTTCCTCCATTAATTATTTAGAAGACTTAAGCAATCATTTTGGTACCAATTCTAGACTCCATTGTTAAGTTAATGACTCCATTCCTCACCTCAGCAACAGTTGGAAAGTAAACCAGCCTGTTCGTAACCTTAGTGCCATATTTGAAATTGAGACAACCTACCTTTCATTTAATCATGCCACGATCACAAAAGACAAATTTCACCTTTGTAACATCACCCAATTTTGGTCTCACCTCAGCTCAGCTGCTGTTGAAACCCTCACTCATGCCATTGTTATCTCTAGACTCAAATATTCCAATGCATCCATGGCTGGTCTCCCACTTTCTATCATTCTATCATATGTAATCTAGAATACTACACCAAGTCCCATCACCTTGACTAGGAACAAATCTCTTGGAACAAAGGTAGCAGATGCATGGGAAGACAGCTGCACATCATCTGACTTGGAGCCATAATCACTATTTCTTTGTTGGCACTGAAACAAAATCCTGGAAAATCTCTTTCAAAATGATAGGTTGCCATATTGTGAGATTTAAATTTTGACTCTGAAAGCTGCTGTACATTGCAAGATAATTGTGGATCTGAGGTAACACTTGGCAAAGAGGTTTGGCTGCTAGGTGGATAGGATGTCAGGGTGTCAGACAGTAAAGTGCCAGGTGGTAGGTACTAGATGGGCAGAATGCCTGATAAGTGATTGATTGGTTAGAGTAGATCAAGGTTGGGTGGAAAGGAGGGTCATATTGGGTCTGTGGGTGATGGCTGGGGAGCAGATGTCAGAACCATGGCTCTAGGCCATTGGTATAAGGCATGTTGAGTCTGAGGCATGATTGTGGATGGCATGTACAGGGAGCCAAGTCGGCAGCAAGGTGAATCATGTTGGGTGGGTGGGGAGTCTAGTTGGTGGGAATGGGGGGGAAATTTGTAGTCAGTAGTTTAAGACTTGTGAGGGGAGGGGAAAGTGTAACTGGGGTGAATGGTGAGCCAGACATGCAGTTTAATAGTTAGCCAAGAGTTGGAACAGGCTTTTAATCCTGTAACCTTTCCTGGGCAACAATTAGCCTTACTGGAGTTGTAACCCTCCAATTTCTCCAATTTTAACAGCCTTCTTCTTTCAGAGGGTTCTACATGCAAGGGAATTTCCCACTGGAATGTTCAGTTTCCTGGACAATTCCTACAAAGTCTGCTGTATCTGCAAATCTAAATGATCATGACACGCAACTCCATTTTATGCTGCTCCAATGACTCTTTGGTCATCTGAACATCTGGGCCCTCATGTCTGGTTGTAGCCATCACACATGAGGAAGAATGTTAGGGTCCTTGTGAACATGGCGGAGGAGATTTATCATAATGCTCCCAAGTATGGGAAGATTTAGCTACAAGGTTAGATTGGAGATGCTGCAGATTGTGGGGAGATTTAGCAGAGATGTACAAGATGGTAAATAAAAACCAAAAGAACTGCGAATGCTGTAAATCAGGAACAAAAACAAAGTTGCTGGAAAAGCTCAGCAGTTCTGAGGAAGGGTCACCAGACCCGAAACATTAACTCTGCTTTCTCCTCCACAGATGCTGCCAGACCTGCTGAGCTTTTCCAGCAACTTTGTTTTTGTACAAGATGGTGCTAGGTATGAATAAGGCTGACATGGAAAAATAGACCCCACCAGTTTATGGTATAAAGACTAAGGTTTTGGTCAAGAGTTGCAGGGGATATGTGAGGGGAAACCATTTTGCACAGCTGTTGATAATGATTTTGAGCTTGCTGCCCACAAGGGTTATGACAGTGGTGATGGCCAATGATTTCAAAAGGAAGTTTTTCAGTCGTTTCAGCGGCAGCAGTCCGGAAGGAGGCGCGAGGGCAGCCTGGGAAGGTGAGCTTCAGGAGTATAAAGGTCTTACCTCGCGTGACTGCGGCCTTTCAGCGGCGGGAGTCCGGAAGGAGGCGTGAGGGCAGCCTGGGAAGGTGAGCTTCTCCTTTAAAAAATTACCTTGTGAATAGGCGGAGTGCGCGTCGAGCAGGAGCAGACACGGGACGGTTGAGTAAGTGAGGTAATATATTTGGGCGGTTGCTTTACCCGAAACACTACCAAAGTAGTGTCTCCCACCCATCCTCCTCCTCTAACCAAAAAGAGTCTGAGCGCCAATTTGGTAAGTTACCAGTGTTTTCTTTTCCAATAGTCTGTTTTTTACAATTCAGAACAATGGCAATGAATGCAAGGGCAGTTGCATGCTCCTCCTGTAGGATGTGGGAGGGAAGGGTCACCACAAGTGTCCCTGCTGACTTCATCTGTGAGAAGTGCACCCAACTCCAGCTCCTTGGAAACCGCGTTAGGGAACTGGAGATAGAGCTGGATGAACTTCGGATCATTCGGGAGACTGAGGGGGTGATTGAGAGGAGTTACAGGGAGGTAGTCACACCTCAGGTACAGGAAAAAAGTAGATGGGTTACAGTCAGAGGACGGAAAGGGAACAGGCAGACAGTGCGGGGATCCCCTGCGGCCGTTCCCCTCAATAACAGGTATACCGTTTTGGATTCTGTTGAGGGGGACGACTTACCAAGGGTAAGCCATGGGGTACAGGTCTCTGGTGCAGAGTCTGTCCCAGTTGCTCAGAAGGGAAGGGGGAAGAGGAGGGGAGCATTAGTCATTGGGGACTCCATAGTTAGGGGGACAGATAGGAGATTCTGTGGGAACGAGAGACTCACGGTTGGTGTGTTGCCTCCCAGCTGCCAGGGTCCATGATGTCTCGGATCGTGTCTTTGGGGTCCTGAAGGGAGAGGGTGACCAGCCCCAAGTCGTGGTCCACATAGGTACTGATGACATAGGGAGAAAGCGGGATAGGGATGTAAGGCAGGATTTCAGGGAGCTAGGGTGGGAGCTGAGAGCTAGAACAAACAGAGTTGTTATCTCTGGTTTGTTACCCGTGCCACGTGATAGTGAGGCAAAGAACAGGGAGAGGTATCAGCTGAACACGTGGCTGCAGGGATGGTGCAGGAGGGAAGGTTTCAGGTATATGGATAACTGGGGCTCATTCTGGAGAAGGTGGGACTTCTACAAACAGGACGGTCTTCACTTGAACCAGAGGGGTACTAATATCCTGGGTGGGAAATTTGCTAGTGCTATTCGGGTGGATTTAAACTAGCTCAGCAGCGGCATGGGAACCTGTGGTGTAGTTCCAGTACACAGGAGGATGAGAGAAGGGAGGACATGGACAGGATTTCACCATCACAGGAGTGTGCTGGCAGACAGCAAGCTGGTTTGAACTGTGTCTACTTCAACGCCAGGAGTATCCGGAATAAGGTAGGTGAGCTTGCAGCATGGATAGGTACCTGGGACTTCAATGTTGTGGCCATTTCGGAAACGTGGATAGAGCAGGGTCAGGAATGGATGTTGCAGGTTCCAGGGTTTAGATCTTTCATAAAGATCAGGGAAGGTGGTAAAAGAGGGGGAGGTGTAGCTTTGTTAGTCAAGGACAGTATAACGGTGGCTGAAAGAACTTTTGACGAGGACTCGTCTACTGAGGTGGTATGGGCTGAGGTCAGAAACAGGAGAGGAGAGGTCACACTGCTGGGAGTTTTTTATAGGCCTCCGCAAAGTTCCAGGGATGTGGAGGAGAGGATCAGCAAAACGATTCTGGGCAGGACTGAAAGGAACAAGGTGGTCATAATGGGAGACTTTAACTTCCCCAACATTGACTGGAAATGCTATAACTCTGGTACGTCGGATGGATCAGTTGTTGTCCAATGTGTGCAGGAGGGTTTCCTGACACAGTATGTCGAAGGGCCGACAAGAGGGGAGGCCACACTGGATCTGGTACTTGGTAATGAACCAGGCCACGTGTTTGATTTAGTGGTAGGTGAGCACTTTGGAGAGAGTGACCATAATTCGGTTACGTTTAGTTTAGCAATGGAAAGGGATAGGAACATGCCACTGGGCAAGAGTTATAGATGGGGGAAAGGCAATTATAATGCAATTAGGCAAGACTTAGGAGGGATAGAATGGGGTAGCAAAATACAGGGGATGGGGACAATCGAAATGTGGAGCTGGTTTAAGGAACAGATATTGCGTGTCCTTGATAGGTATGTCCCTGTCAGGCAGGGAGGAAGTGATAAGGTAAGGGAACCTTGCTTTACAAAAGAAATTGTATCTCTTGTTAAGCGGAAGAGGGAGGCTTATGTGACATTGAGACGAGATGAGGCGATGGAGAGTTACAGATTAGCTAGGAAGGATTTAAAGAGAGTTAAGAAGAGCAAGGAGAGGACATGAGCAGTCATTAGCAGATAGAATTAAGGAGAACCCTAAAGCTTTCTATAGGTATGTGAGGAATAAAAGGATGACTAGGATAAGAATAGGGCCAGTCAAAGACAGAAGTGGGAAGTTGTGTGTGGACCCTGTGGAGGTCGGAGAGGTGCTAAACAAATATTTCTCATCTGTTTTCACTCAGGAAAAGGAGAATATTGTAGAGGAGAAGACTAAGATACGGGCTATTAGACTTGAAAGGATTGAGGTTAGTAAGGAGGAGGTGTTATCAATCCGAGAAGGTGTGAAGGTAGATAAATCCCCTGGGCCGGATGGGATTTTTCCGAGGATTCTCTGGGAAGCTAGGGAGGAGATGGCGGAGCCTTTGGCCTTGATCTTTGAGTCGTCAGTGTCTACAGGTTTAGTACCAGAGGACTGGAGGATTGCAAATGTTGTGCCCTTGTTCAAGAAGGGCAGTAGAGATGACCCAGGTAATTATAGACCAGTGAGCCTTACATCTGTTGTAGGAAAAGTTTTGGAAAGGATTATAAGAGATAGGACTTATAATCATCTAGCAAGCAACAATTTGATTGGAGATAGTCAACATGGATTCGTCAAGGGCAGGTCGTGTCTCACAAACCTCATTGAGTTTTTTGAGAAGGTGACCAAGCATGTGGATGAGGGTAGGGCAGTTGACGTGGTGTACATGGACTTCAGTAAAGCCTTTGATAAGGTTCCACATGGTAGGCTATTGGAGAAAATGCGGAGGCATGGGATTGAGGGAGATTTAGCAATTTGGATTAGAAACTGGCTCTCTGAAAGAAGGCAAAGAGTGGTGGTTGATGGAAAATATTCAGCCTGGAGTCCGGTTACTAGTGGTGTGCCACAGGGATCTGTTTTGGGACCACTGCTGTTTGTCATTTTTATAAATGACTTGGATGCAGACATAGGTGGATGGGTTAGTAAGTTTGCAGATGACACTAAAGTCGGTGGAGTGGTGGACAGTGTGGAAGAATGTTGCAGGTTGCAGGGAGACTTGGATAAACTGCAGAATTGGGCAGAAAGGTGGCAAATGGAGTTCAATGCAGATAAATGTGAGGTGATGCACTTTGGGAAGAATAATAGGAAGGCAGAATACTGGGTCAATGGAAAGATTCTTGGTAGTGTGGATGTGCAGAGGGATCTTGGTGTCCAGGTACATAGATCCCTGAAAGTTGCCACCCAGGTTGATAGCACTGTTAAGAAGGCATACGGTGTGTTAGGTTTCATTGGTAGAGGGATTGAGTTCCGGAGCCGTGATGTCATGCTGCAACTGTACGAAACGCTAGTGCGGCCTCACTTGGAATATTGTGTACAGTTCTGGTCGCCCCATTACAGGAAGGATGTGGAAGCATTGGAAAAGGTGCAGAGGAGATTTACCAGGACGTTGCCTGGTCTGGAGCAAAGGTC
The DNA here is from genome assembly GCA_024137785.1 of Ginglymostoma cirratum. Classification (NCBI taxonomy): domain Eukaryota; kingdom Metazoa; phylum Chordata; class Chondrichthyes; order Orectolobiformes; family Ginglymostomatidae; genus Ginglymostoma; species Ginglymostoma cirratum. The sequence continues at coordinate 80,031,249 of JAHRHZ010000012.1, forward strand.
TTATGAGGAAAGACTGAGGGACTTGGGTCTGTTCTCATTGGAGAGAAGAAGGCTAAGAGGGGATTTAATAGAGACATACAAAATGATCAGAGGATTAGATAGGGTGGACAGTGAGAGTCTTTTTCCTAGGATGATGATGTCAGCTTGTACGAGGGGGCATAGCTGCAAATTGAGGGGTGATAGATTTAAGACAGATGTCAGAGGCAGGTTCTTTACTCAGAGAGTGGTAAGGGCGTGGAATGCCCTGCCTGCCAATGTAGTGAACTCAGCCACATTCGGGGCATTTAAACAGTCCTTGGATAAGCACATGGATGATGATGGGATAGTGTAGGGGGATGGGCTTAGATTAGTTCACAGGCAGCGCAACATCGAGGGCCGAAGGGCCTCTTCTGCGCTGTATTGTTCTATGTTCTATGTTCTATGTTCTAAGTTGGAAGGACATTCAGTTAGAGTGGGGAAATGGGATGGTTTTGAGTGCTCCGTAGAGATCTGGCACTGATTCAATGAACTGAATCATTATCTTCTGTGCCTTAAATAAATTATTCTATTCATAACAAAAAAAAAGTTTCTGGAGAAGCTCAGCTTCTTCAGAAGGGTCTCGGCCCGAAATGTCAGCATTCCTGCTCCTCTGATGCTGCTTGGCCTGCTGTGTTCATCCAGCTCTACACCTTGTTATTTCAGATTCTCCAGCATCAGCAGTTCCTACTATCTCTTTAGTATACTTGGATTTTCAAAACGCATTTAATAAGAGTGTCACACAGAAGATTAATATGGAATTGCTTAGCATAAATTGAGGATTAGTTAGGGTGGACAGAAAGCCAAGAATAGGGATAAATAGTGGCATTTTCAAATTGGCAAACAGTAATGATTGATGCAACCCTGAGTGTTGTGGCCTTACCTATTTGCAATCTATATTAATATCTCAGATTTGTTTGTTGATGATACTAAACTCGTTGAGAATACAAGCTGTGAGAAGGACAGAATGAGATAAAATTTGATTTGATTTAAGCTTTATTGTAATGTGTACTCAAGTACAGAAGTGCAGGAATACAGTGTAAAGTGTACAATGTCGCTACACACAGAGCCATTTAAGTACAAATGTACCGAGGTACAAAACCTAGGTACAAGTAGTAACACAGAGCAAAGTTAAAAGTAAAGTGTTGCCATTGCTCTTAGTACAAGTAGAAAAATAAAGAAATAATGTTAAAAGTTAACATTACAGACCCTCCTAGCATTATGTGGAAAAATAAAGGAATAAATGTAAAAATTCAACAGTTTTTCTTAAGTGCATTTCCTGTAAGGGCTCGATCTCCTCCGCTTTGGCCCGCTGTCTGGGAAACTTTGGACTTCCTGCTCCAGAGTCTGCAGATATCAGGAGACCTCCTTCACCAACATTTTTGGCTCAATCTAATTACGTTGAGGTCAGGCCCACAGCCATTTCCATGCACTGGACCTCTAGCCAACTCTGCAACAAGCCCACAGCCACTTTCCCGCACTGGATCTCCAGCTGACACTGCTCCAGGCCCACAACCACAATAAAGAGTTAATTGGTTATGACAGTGGTCAACAAGGTGCTGGATAAGTACAAGGTAGGTAAGTGTGATATTATTTACTTAGGTCATAAGAATAGAAACGCAATAGATGTCTTTTTAAATGGTATGAAATTTGGGTAAATGTTAGCATTCAGAGGGACTTGGGTGTGCACTTACAGGGAAGAAAAAATATTAGCATGCAGCTATAACAAGCAATTGGGAAGGCAAGTGGTATATTTGTATTTATTGACAGAAGATTGTTATGTGTAATAAATAAGTTTTGGGATATGTAATAAATAAGTCCCCAGGATGAATCTTCTTGCATGGGGAAAACCCTGGAAACAGACCCTTTGGTTCGACTTCCTAATGCCAACCAATTTTCCCAAACTAAACTAGTCTCACTTGCCTGTGTTTATATCATAACCAAATCACTCTAAACCTTTCCTATTTATGTACCTATCCAACTGTCTTTTAAATGTTGTAACTGTACCCACATCTATCACTTCCTTTGGCAGTTCATTCCACATACAAACCAACCTCTGTGTGAAAACAAGCATGGGGCTGGATGAACACAGCAGGTCAAGTAGCATCATAGGAGCAGGAAAACTTGACGTGACGTTTCGGGCCTAAACCCTTCATCAGAAATGGGGGAGGGGAAGAGGGTTCTGAAATAAATAGGGAGAGGGGGGAGGCGGATAGAGGATGGATAGAGGAGAGGATAGGTGGAGAGGAGGCAGACAAGTCGAAGAGGCGGGGATGGAGCCAGTAAAGGTGAGTGTAGGTAGGGGGGTAGGGAGGAGATAGGTCAGTCCAGGGAGGACGGACAGGTCAAGGGGGCGGGATGATGTTAGTAGATAGGAGATGGGGGTGTGGCTTGAGGTGAGAGGAAAAACAGGTTAGGGAGGTGGAGATGAGCTGGGCTGGTTTTGGGATGCGGTTGGGGGAGGGGAGATTTTGAAACTTGTGAAATCCACATTGATGCCATTGGGCTGCAGGGTTCCCAGGCTGAATATGATTTGCTGTTCCTGCAGCCTTCGGGTGGCATCACTGTGGCATTGTAGGAGGCCAAGGATGGACATGTCATCTGAGGAATGGGAGGGGGAGTTGAAATGGTTCGCGACTGGGAGGTGCAGTTGTTTGTTGCGAAGTACCTTTTTATCTCTGTGTGAAAACGTTGCCTCTCGGTCCCTTTCAAATCTTCATCCTCTCATCTTAATAATATGCATCCTAGTTTTTAACTCACCCATCCTGGGGAAAAGACCATCGCTATTCACCTTACCTGTACTCTTCATGATTGTAAATACCCCTTATAAAAAGTCACCCCTCAACCTCCAATGCTCCAGTGAAAAAAGTTCCAGCCATCCAGCCTCTCCTTATAACTCAAACCCTCTTGTTCCAGCAACATCCTGGTAAATCTTTCCTGAACCTTTTCCAATCCTTCCTATAGCAAGGCATCCAGAACTGGACACAGTACTCCAAAAGTAGCCTCACCAACATCCTATACAATTTCAACATAACGTCCCAACTCCTATATTCAATGGTCTGAGCAATTAAGACAAGTGTATTAAACGCTTTCTTAACCACCCTATTTACATGTGTTGCAACTTTCGAAAAACAATGTATCTTATGCAATTAATGATAGGATCCTGGGTAGTATTGTTGAACAGAGGATCCTATCATTAACTGCATACGTCTTGTCCTTATTTGTTTTACCAAAATGCAATACCTCGCATTTATCCAAATTAAGTTCCACCTGCTTTTCCTCAGCCCATTGGCCCAACTGATCATGACCCTTTTGTAATCTTAGATAATCTCCTCACTGTCCACTATACCACCAATTTTGGTATCATCTACAAATATTTCAACCATACCTGCCAAATGTTCATCCAAATCATTTATATAAATGACAAACAAAAGTGGATTCAGCACAAATCCCTGCTGAACACCGCTGGTCACAGGCCTCCAGTCCAAAAAACAACTCTCCACCACCATCTTTTGTCTGCTACTGTCAAGCCAATTTTTGTATCCAATTGGCAAGCTCACCCTAAATCCCATGTTATCTTTACTAATTAGTCTACCAAATGGAACCTTGTCAAAGGTTTTACTAAAGTCCATGTGGACAACATCTACTGTTCTGCCCTCAGTCTTTTTGGTTACGTCCTCATAAAACTCAATCAAGTTTGTGAGACAAGATTTCCCAAGCATGCTGACTATCCTTAATCAATCTATGCCTCTCCAAATGCATGTAAATCCTATCTCTCCGAATCCCCTCCAAGTGAAGAAGAAAGAGTCACTGTCGAAAAGTAAGCGTAACTCCCATTTAAGACAGAGATGTTGCATTATGTCTCACAATCAGAATGTCAATATACATGCCCATGACACATCATTATGATAGCATGTGACCTGATGGTACAAAAATCTGATACTCCATCTGAACTCTTTGGAACCAGATGAACCATCAGACATATGAATGATACTCAACTGGAAGCCTGCTGCTCTGTTGCTTAAGGTTAGCCCAGATAGCAATCTGCCTGTGAATATAATGTTTGAACATAACTGTTAGCTGCAATAAAAGTCTAACATAAACATTGCCACATCAGTTAATATAACCTGCTGGAAGAGAAGGTGCACCAAGACATGAGGAGGAGTTTCTTCTCTTAAAGAATTGTTAGTCTTTGGGATTCTCTTCCACAGGGAGCAGCGAAGGCAGAGGAATTTAACATATGTAATACTAGGTGAGACAGATTTTGATCTAAATTAGCTTCAAGGTTAAGGTCAAGCAGACAAGTGGATTTAAGGGCACAAATCAGATCAGCTGTGATTTAGTTAGAGCAGGCACTATGATGTTAAAAATTCTAGAACTATCTACCAATTTGGGTCAGAATCCCCAAAACTATCTACAAGATGCAGTGCAGAAATTCACCAAAGATCCTTAGAAAGTACTGTCCAAAACCAAGACCACGTCATTCTTGAAGGACAAGGGCAACTGATACACAGGGGCACTGTGATCTGCAAGTTACCCTCTAAGTCACTCACCATCCAGATTTGGAAACATATCGCCGTTGCTTCACTGTTGCTGAGTCAAAATACTTGAGTTCCCTCCCTAATGGCATTGTGGATCTAACTACAGCACATGGACTGCAGTGATTCAAGAAGCCAACATACCACCTTGTCAAGGGCAATCAGGGCCAGGCAATAGATGCTTGCCAGCCAGCGATGCCCACATCCAATGACTGAATATATCAATCTATGCCTCTCCAAATGCATGTAAATCCTATCTCTCAGAATCCCCTCCAAGTGAAGAATGATGGTTGGGCGAGTGAGAAGGTCAAGTGGTAGGTGAGAGAGGGGGTAGGGTGGATCAGGGTACTGAACTTGGAAAGCAGTCTAATGGCACGAGCTAGTAGGAACTGCAGATGCTGGAGAATCTGAGATAACAAGGTGTAGAGCTGGATGAACACAGTCTAATGGCATGGTTGGATGGGAAGATGATGGCTTGCGCTTCCTGGAATAAGGAAACTTTATTATATGGAGCAAGTCCAAAGATCTTAAGGCATAGCTGTTTTGCCTTGGCTGTATAGTTGGTCTGCAGCTGGCTTTTTGGAAGATATTTCCAAAGATATTGGGGTAGGCATTAGATGTCTTGGATTGGAGAGGCATGGGGGTAGGTTTTTGATGTCAGGGATTTGTATCAGTGACTGGGTTGGGGGAGGGGGAGAATATTTTCAGAAGATCTCAGATATGACAACTTGCTTTTCAGAAGTTTATACTTCTGAGGAAATTACCTCACAATCAATCTTAACACCATGAGTTCTCATGACCATGGAATCAGGTCAAATTTAGGCAAGGAGACTCTGACTGATGACTACATACTACCCCATTCCCTCCATCTGCTGACGAACCAGTATGTAATGAGTAACACTTTAAAGGAAATACCAAGGATGGCACAGGTGCCAACTGTACTCTGTGTGTGGACTTCAATATTCATCACCAAGCACCACTACTGACTGGTTGAGTCCTAAGAGCAAAGCTATTGACTGTGTTGGTGGCAGGTGATGAAGGAACCAAATAAAAGGGAAAAAAATATATTTGATCTCATCCTGCTTCAGATGCATGACAATATCAATTGGGAGTGACCACCACACAATTTATGCAGTGACAA
>JAHRHZ010000012.1:80037342-80063862 GCA_024137785.1 Ginglymostoma cirratum
TCTCCAGCATCTGCAGTACCTATTACCTCTGATCAGATTTAAGCTCTGTAGTCCTGCCACATCCAGTTGTGAATGATTGTGACAATTAAATTACTATTGGAGGAGGAGGTTCCACAAATATCTCCATCCTCAAATGATGGGGGAGCCCAGCATATCACTTGAAACGAGAAGATGGAAGCATTTCCAATAATCTTCAGCCAGAAGTGCCGAAGTGGATGATCCATCTTGGCCTACTCCTGACATCCAAGGCATCACTGATGCCAGTCTTCAGTCAATTTGATTCATTCCATGTGATATCAAGGAACAGTGCAAAGTCTATGGGCCCTGACAACATTCTGGCAACAGTACTGAGGACATGTGCTCCAGAACCTGTCACGTTCCTAGGCAGCTGTTCCAGTACAGCTACATATGACATATTCCAGACATTGTGAAAAACTGCCTTGGTACATCCAGAACACAAAAACCTGGATACTTTGTTCAGGCCAAGCAGGAAGTAACATTTGCACCACACAAGTGCTAAGAAAGTGTTCTTTAACAAGAGAGATTCTAATCACTGCCCCTGTCATTCATTGGCAATACCATCACTGATATCTCCACTATCAACATGCGAGAGTTACCAACAGCAGATCTGGAGCTGGACAAGGGCAAATCAGAGACTAGCAATCCTGCAGCAAGTAACTCAATCCCTACTCCCCAAAGCAGGTCATCCAAGGCACAAGAATGGAGCATGCTGGAATATACTTAACTTCCTGCATGAGTACAGCTCCAACAACACAAAAAAAGTTGCAACATCCAAGGCAAAGCAACCTGTCCGAATGGCACAAAATTCCATAACTGTAGTGATTGGAACCAGGGCTAGGTAAATTCTTGACTATGAGATCTTCGAATGGGGTTGTTAACGTGGGCCAATCAGGGAGCCCTGCCTGATAGATATAAATAGGAGTGTCACATGGGTGTTTTTCCTGGTGTTATTTACACATCTGGTGTTTTTACTTTGTCTCGCACCACCTGTGAAGGGATACTGGTCTCTGTGCAGTTATTTCTCTTTCCTAACTGCTTGCTTTCCTACGTATCAAATTTATGGTGATTTGTGTACCAGGATATTGGGTCCAGTATGCTAACATTTGCCTGTCTCTGATAATGTTAAAAAAATTATTTGCAAACTCTTTGCATACCCCTCAGAACTTACAGATAAAAATATAAGCAGGAGATTAGAATCTCCACAGTTGAGCACTGACTCCAAGCTGGCTGGCCACAGCCAGTGTACTGTGCTGTATACAGTGTACTGTACAGTATACAGTGTACTGTATAAATAAAGGGTGACTTGGTGACGAGATACTGGCCTCTGTGCAGTTACTTCACATAGAAACATTGGACTGTGCCAATCAGATCTCAAACCTGCTCTGCCATTCTAGGTCATGGCTGATCAACTACCTCAATTCCATATTCCCCTTCTATTGCCATAGCCCTTGACATTATTCATGATTAGAATTCTCTGTCTTGAACTTAATGAATGACCAAGCTTCCACAGCCTAATGAGGCTGAGGATTTCAAAGATTCACCATCTCTGAGTCAAATAAGTTCCATCAGAGTCCGAAATGACTTGTCTTAAAGAAAAAGAAATATAGACAGGAGTGTCTAAGCACGCCTCCATCTGGCTTTGCTTGTTACTGGTTCCCGAGCCACATGAGTGTGTTTCTTGGTGGTGGTAATATTGAATAAATTTATTTGTACTATAGTGTCAAAGAAGAAAAAGAGAAAAGTAGAAAACAAAAATGGGGCTGTCTAAGCACTGCATCTATCGGGCCTTGCTTGTTACTGGTTCCCTGGCCACATGGGTGATTTTCCTGGTGGTGGTAATATTGAATAAATTTATTTGTACCATTGTGCTTTTACTGAGTCACTGCTCTTATACATAGACGCACAAAACACAGGTGCTGTGGGGAAAAATAAGCACTACTGCAACATTGTATAGCAGTAGTCTGGGAGTTAAAAATAATTTTTAAAATAAATAAACAAACAGGAACGTTAGAACCACTACTGCTACTACTACAACTGCTGCTGTTGCTGCTGCTGCCCGGTGCTCCTGGTTCTGTTGCTGCTGCTGCCGCTGCCTGGGCCTCCTGGTTCTGCTGCCGCTGCCGCCCTGGCCTCCTGGTTCTGCTGCTGCTGCCGCTGCTGCTGCCACCGCCACCTGGGCCTCCTAGTTCTGCTGCTGCTGCCGCTGCCTGGGCGGGCCTCCTGGTTCTGCTGCTGCTGCTGCCGCCCAGAGCTCCTCCTCATTACCACTGAGGGACTCCAGGACTTTACTGAGGCCACAATTGGTCATTGCAATAGAGTCTGGCTGGCTGTGGACTGCTGGAAGACTTTATGAACTGGTCTTCTGGTCCATCCAGGCAGCTCGCAGAACACCCAGGTTGGTCCAGAACAATTGGCAGCGGTTCAGGATGCTTCTGGATGACTTGTGAGGAGGTTCTACACTCCTGTCACTTTAGAAGATCTGACTAGCGCTGTCACCCAGCTCTCAAGGGGCAAGTCACAGTGGCCGGACAGACTGACTGTGGAATTCTTCAGGGCATTCTGGGATGTCCTGAGGAGCGACTATGTGTGGGTCTTGGGGGAGAGCTGCCTCTCTCTTGGCACAGGGCAGTCATCATGCTGCTGCCAAAGAAAGGGAACTTTTATTCTGAGGAGCTGGCATCTGGTCTCCCCCCCTCAGCACTGAATACAATATTTTCGCCGGGGTGTTTCCTTCTCGCCTGGCATCTGTGCTGGACCACATGATCCATCCTGATCAGTCATACACAAGGAAAATCCAAGACAATGTCCATTTGCTCCAGGACCTGATATATTTTTGTCAGGGGACTAGTCTGTCGAGTGCTTTTCCTGCCCCTCAACCAGAAGAAGGTGTTCAACAGGGTCGATTACGAGTATCTGTTTGGGACTCTGCGAGCATTTGGGTTTGGGATGCGGTTGGAATCACCCGGATCTGACTTTTGTACACTGCCACAGAGCGTCTGGTTAAAGTTAATGGGTCCCTGACGGTGCCCCTTCGGTTCGGGAGAGGAGTATGTCAGGGCTGCCAGATGTCTGGCCTGCTGTATTCCATTTGCGTAGAGCCTTTCCTGTACCTCTTGCAGAGGAGGTTGTTGGGCTGACTCTGCACAGGCCAGGCATGGCATGGTTCTCTCGGCTTACATCAACGATGTGCTTCTCATTTTCACCAACCCGGCTGACCCGGGGAGGGTAAGCCAGTGCTAGACGGTGTACTTGGTGGCATCTTCCACCAGGATCAACGGGGCTAAATGTTCTCGAATTCTGGTCAGTCCGTGGCAAGTGGATTTGCTGATGGAGGAGTTACAGGGGTTCAGCTGGAGTACCACCCATCTCCTCTACCTGGGGATCTACCTTAGCCCAGTTGAGGAACCCTGGCCAGCAAACTGGCAGGAGCTGGAGGCCAAAGTCTCATTTTGCCTAGGCGTCTGGACAGGACTGCTCTGAGTGCTATCTTACAGGAGTCAAGTGCGAGTCATATAGCAGCTGGTGGCTTCCATGTTGTGGTACCGGCTGTTCCCTTTAGTCCTTCCTCCTGATTTTGTTGCTGACATCCAGAGAATGTTGGTTCACGTCTTCTGGGACAAAAAGACGCATTAGGTTGTGGCACATGTTCTGAGTCTCCCTACTGAGCAGGTCAGGCAGTCAGTCACTGGTGTGCCTCCACATCCAGGTGGCGACTTTCCACCTTCAGACCTTGAAGTGATACCTTTACATTGAGCCTCCTCCTAGGTGGTGCGCCCTGGCAACTTATTTTTTTCTGCCAGGTGTGTGGCCTTAATTACGACATGCAGCTCCTGTTTATCGACTGTGAGGGTTTGAACATTGCCCTCAGGATGCTGCCTGTCATTTACCAGGAACTGATCAATGTTTGGAACATGGTCGACTTGCACCAGGCCTAGCCACCATCAGGAATAGCAGCTATTGTCAGAGAGCTGTTGCTCAGGAAACCGCATCTCCACCATCACAGTTTTGAGCAGCTGGTGGAAGGAACAGTCATGGCTGCGAGGGTGACCACAGTTAAGGATGTGCTGGGGGTAGGGGCCTGGGTTGGATGCTGCCGCAGGAATTGGCAAGCAAGGTGGCAGTAGACGTCTAGCTCACCGCCAGTGCCATCCAACACCTTAAAACAGCAGTGCTTGGATCTGACATCGTGCACCAGTTGGAGGTTGCTGAAGTGTGTGGCGGAATCCCGGGTGTGTGTACCTACGCATGGACGGAATTTCACATTGGCCCCAAGATGCCATACCTCCCTTGGGCGTTTGTGCGCCACAACCTGACCCACCTTTGGAATATGTTGTATGTCTTTTAGGGGACAAAATGGTGGGCTATGTGTAGAATGCTGCTGCACACTACCACATCTTCTCCTTCATCTGCTGCCCAGACATGCCTTGGTGTGCCTGTTTACTGCCAGGTGGTGGGGATCCCCAGGGGGAAGCTCTCTACACAGGCGTGCTCCCTCTTTTCCGTGGGAATGTGGAGTGGAGGGTGTTGCAAGGAGCAGTCCCATATAATCGCAGACTACAATGGTTCATAGACTACAAGCCCAACTACTTATTTTGCAGTGTTGTGGAATCCATGGGCCATGCATATATTGGATGTGGGCATTTCCACCCCCTTATTTGTTAGTTGAAAAACCTTTTGCTATGTTTTTGGTTGCACTTCAACTCCAAGGTCCCGGACATTGGGCACTTGACGCAGAGGGCTGCGGGTACGTCAGACAGACCTCTCAGTGGGTCAGCTCCTAGGCCTGGCCAGGCTGACTTTAAACAGATCCAGGTGTTGGCCACGGAGGGGGTCATCTCTGCTGCCTACCTCCCCCTATTCCGCAGTTACATTCGAGCCCGAGGTGTCATTGGAAAGGGAGCAGGCGATGTCCATCAATTCTCTCAATGCCTTTAGAGTGAGGTGGGAATGGTGGGGTTGTAATGCTTTATTTCCTCTTCAAATTCTATTTTGGTTTAGTCCTTACCCTCCCCCTTCACATTTTTTAAAATCACATAAGCAATGCCCTTATCAGGCTTTGCTTCTTAATGTTTCACTAGTCACATGGGTGCTTTCCTGGTGGTGGAAAATATAGAATAAAGTTTTAGCACTTAAACAAAAACAAAAGATTCAGAAGGTCTCGTCAGTTTAGGGTTGGCTTTGAGCTAGCTTATCACAGCATACTGGATAGGTTTGTCTCACTGAGGCAAGGAAAGGATGGTAGGGTGAAGGAACCTTGGATGATAAGACATGTGGAACACCTAGTCAAGAGGAAGAAGGAAGCTTAAGGTTGAGGAAGCAAGGATCGGATAGGACTCTAGAGGTCTACAAGGTAGCCAAGAAGGAACTGAAGAATGGACTTAGGAGAGCTAGAAAGGGGTATGAGAAAACCTTGATGGGGTAGGATCAACGAAAACCCCAAGGTGTTCTATGCTTATGTGAGGAACAAGAGGATGGCCAGAGTGAGGGTAGGACCAATCAGGGAGAGTGGAGGGAACTTGTGCATGGAGTCAGAGGAGGTAGGGGAGGTCCTTAACGAATACTTTGCTCCAGTATTCACCTGTGAGAGGGACCTTAACGTTTGTGAGGTCAGCGTGAAACAGGCAGATATGCTCGAACAGGTTGATGTTAGGAAGGAGGATATGCTAGAAATGTTGAAAAACATGAGGACAGATAAGTCCCCTGGGCCAGACGGGATATACCCAAGGTTACTACGGGACGCAAGGGAAGAGATTGCTGCCCATTTGGCAATGATCTTTGTGTCCTCACCGTCCACTGGAGTAGACAAGATGATTGGAGATCGCAAATGTCATTCCCTTGTTCAAGAAAGGGAATAGGGATAATCCTGGGAATTACAGACAAGTCAGTCTTACTTCTGTGGTGGGCAAATTATTGGAGAGGATTCTGAAAAATAGTATTTATGATTATTTGGAAAAGCACAGTTTGATTAGAAATTGTCAGCATGGCTTTGTGAGGGGCAGGTCATGCCTCACAAGTCTTATCAAATTCTTTGAGGATGTGACAAAACACATCATTGAAGGTAGAGCTGTGGATGTGGTGTATATGGATTTTAGCAAGGCATTTGATAACGTTCCACATGGTAGGCTCATTCAGAAAGTAAGGAGGCATGGGATTCAGGGAAATTTGGCTGTCTGAATACAAAACTGGCTGTCCAATAGAAGACAGAGGATGGTAGTAGATGGAAAGTATTCAGCCTGTTGCTCGGTGACCAGTGGTGTTCTGCAGGGATCTGTTCTGGGACCTCTGCTCTTTGTGATCTTTATAAATGACTTGGATGAGGAAGTGGAAGGGTGGGTTAGGAAGTTTGCCAATGACACCAAGGTTAGTGGAGTTGTCGACAGCATGGAGGGCTGTTGTAGGTTGCAACGGGACATTGACAGGTTGCAGAGCTGGGCAAAGAAGTGGCAGATGGAATTCAACCCAGAAAAGTGTGAAATGACTCATTTTGGAAGGTCAAATTTGAAAGCAGAATACAGGGTTAATGGCAGGATTCTTGGCAGTGAGAAGGAACAGAGGGATCTTGGGGTCCACACCCTTAGATCCCTCAAATTTGCTACCCAAGTTGATGGGGTTGTAAAGAAGGTATGTGGTATGTTGGCTTTCATTGGCAGGGGAATTGAGTTTAAGAGCGGAGAGGTTATGCTGCAGCTCTATAAAACACTGGTTAGACCACACTTGGAATATTGTGTTCAGCCTGGTCGCTTCATTATTGGAAGGATGTGGAAGCTTTAGAGAGGGTGCAGAGGAGATTTACCAGGATGCTGCCTGGACTGGAGGGCAGGTCTTATGAGGAAGGGTTGAGGGAGCTAGGGCTTTTTTCATTGGAGTGAAGTAGGATGAGAGGTGACTTGACAGACGTGTACAAGATGATGACAGGCATAGATAGAGTGGATAGTCAGAGACTTTTTCCCAGGGCGGAAATGACTATTATGAGAGGGAATAATTTTAAGGTGATTGGAGGAAGGTATGGGGGGGGGATGTCAGAGGTAGGTTCTTTACACAGAGTGGTGGGCATGTGGAATGCGCTGCCAGCAGTGGCAGTGGAGTCAGATACTTTAGAGACTTTTAAGCGACTCTTGGATAGGCAATGGAGGGTAGTAAAATGTAGGGTATGCAGGGTAGTTTGTTCTTAGTAGGATAATAGTTCGGCTCAACATCATGGGCTGAAGGGCCTGTCCTGTTCTATGTTCTATATGTATACAGCACATGTAAATGAAGGATGAATTGACGACAGGGTACCAGTCTCTGTGCAGTTATTTCAACAACATTAATATTTACTTCCTCCATCACTGATACTCAGTAGCAACATTGCGTACTATCTACAAGATTCAATGCAGAAATTCACTAAGGTTCCTTAGACAACACTTTCCAACCCATAACTATTACCACACAAAAGGTCAGGGGCCACAGATACATGGGAACACCATCACCATCTGCAAGTTCCCCTCCAAGTCACTCACCATTCTAATTTGTACATTCTTTCAAGATTGCTGTGCCAAAATTCTGGAATTCCCTGCCTAATACATTGTGGTTCTACCTAAACTAAGTAGTCTTCAGCAGTTCAAGAAGGCAGTTCACCACTACTTTCCTGAGGCAACTTGGAATGGACAATTAATACTAGCCCAGCCATTATGTATACATCCAATAAATAAATAATTCAAAAAAGATCTTTGGCAGCCATGACTAAGTGGTGCATTCAGAGCCCTTGCAGGCACAGCCAACATATTCAGCACGACTGTCTGCAGTCTTCTAGACATACATAAGTAACTCTTCAACTCACTCCTGGCACTGAGTTTATGTAAGTGCAGAGAACTACAATGCAAGAGAGATAGTAGGAACTGCCGATGCTGGAGTCTGAAATTACAAGGTGTGGAGCTGGAGGAACACAGCAGGCCAGGCAGCATCAGAGAAGCAGGAAAGCTGACGTTTCAAGTCTGGACCCTTCTTCAGAAAATGAAGAAGGGTCCAGACCCGAAACGTCAGCTTTCCTGCTTCTCTGAACTACACTGCAAATTGTTAACAATAAAATAATCAACTTATACATCATTGGTGAGTACTTGAAATCAGTGATGGTAGTTCTTCATGCTCGTGAATGCACAACTGATTTTGGGTATTTCAGGCAGGTAGTTATTTAGAGTGGTGATGTCACAAACTGGCAGTGCTGGTGTCAGATGAGAGTTGGTTACTGACTTTTATCAGAATCTGCATACTCCCAGTATATTGTTATGGACGAGAGCAAACTCCCTCAAAATCGATCATGGAAATAGCTTAGACCCTTACTTTTTATTTTATTTAAAGACAAGTGCAAGGTGCTGTGTTCCAGACGTAATTCGACTGAACCCCTACTAGACTTTAAGCAAAACACAATTTACTCTTACAACACGGTTAAAATACAAACAAAACGGGATTAGCACAACTAACAATATTGAAATACTTCATAATTAATAATGCATTATTTTATTAACTACTAATCATCGATTGTTCGAATATATCACCATCCCATAAACCTACCAAAGGCAAATTCAGCAAAACTAATTTTTCTCACATGCTATCTCTGGTCCAGGAGAAAAGAACATCTAAAGAAACAATCTAGCAGCAAAGGGAGAGAGAGTGAAATCAAGCTTTTTTGCTGCAGGAGTGAGCGAGAGAGAGCGGTAGCTATCAACTTCCATAGCCAACTCCAAAAAAAAACCCCAACTGAAAGCAACACTAAAACACTGGGTCAGTGTGAGCCTGACTTCACTCACTCATGTTTCTTTTGTTGAATTTAAGAAAAACTCAGGGAGCTCAAAATTATTTACCCACTGCTTTTGAAGCAAACATTCCATCACCACTACGGCAACACCTCTCTGCAAGAGAAACAGCACGGAATAAACCTCTAAGGTCAAGTGCCATCATAAAATAAAGATGTTCTAAAGATGTATTAATTTATAATATATTATTTTCAAAAAGCACTTTTGCAAATCAAAAGGACAGTATGTGCAGTGGGAAAAATGGTGCAGTCGCATAGAATACAAGCTACTTGATGGGGTTTACAACAATTTCAGAGAAGCCATGTGACCCAGTTTTGAAGGGCAGAAATATACTTCTTTTAAATACAGACTTGTCACAAGTGATACTTTCTCTGAAACCCCTATCAAAGTTTGTGTTGACAACCCACCAGAAGCCCTTATCACTGGAAGTGGAGGGTTCTTTGAGTAGTCTGAACCTATTCCACCGTCTCCAGTAAAAGAGAATTTAACTAGACATAACTGGTCCAGTAAGAAACACCAGTGCCAACAGCTTATGTGGAAAACAACTTCCTGGCTGTAGACCAGCATTTTAGATAATCTGTGCATAAGTACTTTTAAGATAACAATCTGAAGAGTTTTATTTGTTTCCACAGACTGCAAAATGATGTTGTACGGGCATGTTATTTTTCAAGAAGGGTAGCTGGACATATTTGTACATGTTTTATTAATATTGTTTGCACCTTTATTATATGAAATTGGCAAGATCTCCTCCCTTCAAATTTCAAATTTTATTGTGGCCCATCATGGAGTGGTACAAGGAATCTGTCCATCGCTTCCAACTGTGTTATATCATCCACACTAATGGCCTCTGTAAGATTGCATACACACAGGCTGCACCAGAAGCAGTTGAAAGCGGCATCGAAGCCATTTTTTAAAAACTGAACCACCATCCATGGCATTAAAACTGCTAGTGCCACAGGACTCACATTTAGGACCAAAATACTCTCAGATAAATGGTTATTTTTCTGCTAGACGCTTGATACTTTGAATTTGAAATAAAATT
Organism: Ginglymostoma cirratum; assembly: GCA_024137785.1. Taxonomy (NCBI): domain Eukaryota; kingdom Metazoa; phylum Chordata; class Chondrichthyes; order Orectolobiformes; family Ginglymostomatidae; genus Ginglymostoma; species Ginglymostoma cirratum. The sequence goes on from JAHRHZ010000012.1 coordinate 80,047,198, forward strand.
ATTGAAAAATAATTGTCAAGCTATTTTCACCGAAGTTGTATGAAAGTGTACTGAAAAAGTTTCAATAATCAATAAGTTAAATGTGTGCTATTTCTTTCCATTATTATAGTGGAGTCATCTTGTCATTTTTCAATGATAAATATGATTATCGCTCAGTTCATAGCTTCAGCTGTAATTAAGTTCTTGTGATTGCATTTTAAGTGCAGGTGCAATCATGCATAAAATGCATGGAGTAACCCTCGTCTATGGACATGATGATGCTCGTGGTTGACATAACAGAACCAAAGACTGAATATATCTTCCAGCACTCCATTGTATTTGTACTTTTAATGCTACTGAGCAATGTGGACTGATTCCTTGCTTTATGTCAAGTTTTGCATGGCCTGTAACAGCATGATAGAATCTTTGAGATTACTGCCTCACTCCAACCACATAATTATCCTTGTTCAAATATATAATGACAAGAGACAGGCCTTCAATATGATTACAAAATGAATTCAAATAATACTGTTGCTTGAAGACAGAATTTCAATTTGACGTTTTAGAACAATAGCATGCTATGATGTAAACCTGCTTAAAAGGCAAAGCAAACTTTTTAATTGGTTACAAAATATGTTTAATGCTACATATTCCTGATTATTGGCTCATCTATCAGTGATTGCTTCAATCTAAAAGGCAGCAGGCTTGAATTTGATGCAATAGATATATGACTGGTTGACTGATTCCAAGCATCATTCACAGATAGTCATGACCTTGAGCTACTTGCATCAGTTAAAGAACAATAGCTCTTCTTAACGGACTCAATTCTTGTCCATTTCTCAGCGTAACAACTATGTTATTGAAAATTACAGTTAATTAATCAGTATTCATTGAACCTGAAAGACTTGAACAATGGAACCTTTTTCAGTTAGAGGTCAATCTTGATGCTAAATAAGTGCCATAACAGGTACTGACGCTCATCTCTACTTTTCTGCACTTGTGCATTCATTATCGGATAAAACATAATTGACATGGATGGAAGCGCTATTAACCACCGAACAATAAATCTAGCTGAGTCTAGAGAAGTAGAAAGGCAGGCATGGCATCTCACTCTTATTGCCAAAAGGCACGAATTCACAACACATAACTGTGTCATGAACGTGGCACTCAATCTCAGGCTTGAGAGTCAAGAACAGAGGGAAGAATCTGGAAATGTCACACTATTTCAAAAAGGACTACAACAGCTTGGTGCTGTATTGTCTCATGATGCGCACTGACAGCCATTTGTGCTTGTTTGAGCTGTACTTATTACAATTATTATTAGTCTTCTATAGCATATTATTTGTTCCTCAATTCAAGTAGTGTTAATGGTTTACCTGCTATATTTGTGATGCATAATTATCTGCTAACAATTCTGTTGACAAAATCACCCACAATTTATTTTTTTTTCAAATGAATCTGCAAAACAACTGCATCTTTCTTCCATATGCAGCAAACCTAGGTTGGTTTCTACATGTTCCATTACGCTGTTTGTTACCTCAGAAATATACATTGAAAAACTTACAAAATGTTGATGCTTCTTTCAAACAAAATATTTTATGTGAAGAATATTTCAATGAGCTAACAATTTGATTATCATTCACTTTCTTCCACAATGGTGCTTCGGTTTGGCTGGTGTCAGCAGTAGAAATATATAGATCTGGCAGGAAAATATTCATCTGTCTGCAATTCTAAACAGGGACATTAACGTGAATGGGTAAATGCATCTACTAAACCAGAAATCAGAAGACGAGCACACAAGTTTGTTGAACACTTATCCAGTGATATTGCCAACAGCAATTAGGAAGCATAACTAAAACAGACATGACAGTTCAGGTGCCAATAGCACTCCAATGAGAACAAACAACAAAAAAAAGGTGCAATAAATGAAGGTAAATTCTGAGATTCATTACGATTGTTATGATGGATGCCTGAATGTACAAAACAGACAAAGAAACAGGTAACTTCTGGCTGGCCTGACAAGGCTCTCTGTTTGTCAAGAAAGGTATTTAAAAAGGTATTAATACAACATCAGAATCAAAATGACAAGGAAAGCATATTCTTAGAAAAGACTTATTAATAAAGAGAAATATACAGGAAATCTGGTCAGTAAAACAGACAGTAATAGTATCTATTGAACATAATTAGCTTTAGCATTCTCATTTAATTCCTACATATGCAATAGTTTATTGTAAAAAATAGAAAGTCTTGCATGCATATGCCACTTTCATATAAATAGTTATATAAATACAAATATTAGCTACTCATTGGGATTTGTTCCAATGTCAAAAAATGCAGTTTCACTTGATATTAGTACTGTGAGAGTGTTATCATCAAAAGAATTCACGTTTACTTGGCAAAAACTAATAGAGCAGTAAGGAAAAGGAGCAAGTTCATTTTTTAAAAACCCATTTTCTCCAAGATATTTTGAGTAGACTGAATTATATTGAAAGACGGCCTGCAAAAAACAGCTTTGGGTGGGTGGGGGGACAGGAGGAGGGGGGAGGAGGAGGCACATTATTTTAACACAAAGCCAGATCTGGTCAAAGTTGACCAGAAGCAGCTCCTTGCAGGTGAGTCCACAGCAGAGCAGCGGGGTGCATTTGAAAAAGGAACTGGGGAGAGTGCAGATCCATCATGTACCCTTTAGGGAAAATATGGGAGCATTAAGTTCAGGGAATCGTGGATGTCTAGGACAATTCAGGACTGGATGAGGAAGAAAAGAAAGGCTTCAGCAAGTCAAAAGGGACCAATTCAGCTGCAGCCTAGAGAAATATTCGAAGTACAAGAGGGAACTTAAACAAACAATTAGTAGAGCAACAAGGGATATGAAAAAAGGACTTCTGAACAGGATTAAAGGGAATCTTAAGATATGTTATAAATATATTTCAGGAAATAGACTAACGAGGGAAAGAGTAAGATCCACCACGGGCCAAGTGGGCAATGTGTGAGCTAAGCTGCAGGATATTAAAAGGGTGTTAAATGAATATTTCTCTCTGGTCTTCATCCTGGAATAAAAAAGGAGACCTTAGGTACAGAATTAAGGAAAAGGGATTGTGAGGAACTTGCACAGTTTGACATAGGAAATAGGGAACCATTGCAGGTTCTCATGGGATTAAAAACAGACAAATTGCTGGCCTGAATGAATTGCATCCCAGGTTGCTGTGGGAGGGGAGGCAGGAAATTGCAAGGGCTCTAAACAACTTGTTAATTACTCTCTGGCAATGAGAGAAGTTGGGAGAAGTTCCACTGAAGGATTCTTTATTCATTCACAGGATGAGGGCATTGCTGACTAGGCAGCATTTATTGCCCATCCCTAATTGGCCAGACGGCAGTTAAGTTTCAACCACATTGCTGTGGATCTGGAATCACACGTAGGCCTGACCAGGTAAGGATGGCAGTTTCCTTCCCTGAAGGACATTAGAGAATCAGATAGGTTTACTCGACAATCAGCAATGGATTCACAGGCATCATTAGATTGTTAATTCCAGTATTTGTTGAATTCAAATTCCACTATCTGTCATGGCAGGATTTGAACCCAGGTCCCCAGAACATTGTCTCGGTCTCTGGATTAACAGTCCATTGATAATACCACTAGGCCATCACATCCCTTTTGGCTAATGTGCTTCAACTTTTCAACAACAATGTTAGAGATTCATAGAGTCCTTAAAGTGTGGAAACAGGCCATTGAGCCCAACAAATCCATACTGACCCACCCAGACCCATCACCCTTTCATCTACCTGATCTGCACACCCCTGAAGACTACAGGCAATTTAGCATGGCCAATCCACCTAGCCTTCTTTGGACTGTGGGAGGAAACCGGGGTATCCAGAGGAAACCCGCACAGACAAAGGGAGAATGTACAAACTCCACACAGACAGTTGTCCGCGGGTGGAATCGAAACCGGGCCCCTGGCACTGTGAGGCAGCAGTGCTAACCACTGAGTCACTGTGTTGCCCGAGATGAACCAGAAAATTATAGATTGATGAGTCACATATCAGTGGTAGGGAAACTATTGAAGATATTTCTGAAGGACAAATAATATCCATTTGGAAAAGCATGGGTTAATTAAGGATAGTCAGCATGGCTTTATCACAGGGAGGTCATCCTAACAAATTTGTTAGAACTTTTTTTAATGTGATCAAGTGTGTGGATGGTGTTCACTTTAGTTCAGTGGTTGTAATTTATATGGATTTTAAGTTTTTGACAAGATCCCACATGGGAGACCGATTGAGAAAGTAAAGCACGTGGAACTGACAAAAAAACTTAGTGAAATGGATCAGAAACTGGCTTAGTAATTTGACTCAAAGGGTAGTGAAAGAAGGCTGGTTTGAGCGACTGGAGGCCGGTGTCTAGCAGTGTACCACAAGCATCAGTACTGGAACCCTTGTTTATTATATACAGAAATGCTACAGATGGAAGTGTGGGGGGAAATGTTAAGCAAATATGCTGATGACACCAAAATTGGTAGGGTGGTTAATAGCGAAGGAGATGGTTATAGGTTACAGGAAAATATAGATGGGTTGGTCAGATGGGCAGACAAGTGACATATGGATTTAACCCTGATAAGCGCGAGGTGATGCACTTTGGAAGAATAAACAAGGAGGGAGTACTTAATGAATAGCAGTACACTGGGTAACTCAGAGGAACAGAAGTATCTTGGGGTAAGTATTTGTAGATCCCTGAAGTCAACACAGCATGTGAATAGGATAACTGAGAAGGCATATGGGACACTTGCTTTCATCAATCATGGCATAGAGTTTAAGAGCAAAGAGGTAATGTTGGAGTTGTACAGAGTATTGGTTAGGAGTAGTAGTAGAGTAGGAGGAGTAGTTCTCAGCTGGAGTACTGTGGGCAGTTCTGGTCACTTCACTGCAGGAAGGATGAGATAGCAAGAGAGAGGGGATACAGTGGTTTACCAGGATGTTGCCAGAGATGGAGAAATTGAGCTATAAAAGGAGAGACTAGATAGACTTGGATTGTTTTCGTTAGAGCAGAGAAGGCTGAGGGGGCACATGATTGAGGTGTATAAGATTAATGAGAGATATGGATAGGGTCAGTAGGGAGCAGCTGTTCGCCTTGTTTCATGGGTCAATCACTTGACACAAAGTTTTAGGGTAAGGGGCAGGAGATTCAGAGAGGATTTGAGAAAAATAAATTTTCATTGAGAGGGTGGTAGGGATCTGGAATGCACTGCTTGGGAAGGTAGTTCAAGCAGGAAACCTTACATCCTTTAAAAAATATTTGGATGAGCACTTGAAATTTCATAACATTCAAGGATATGGGGCAGGAAATTGGGATTAGTATGCCTTTCGTGGTAGTTATTTTCCATGCAGATTCCATGGGTTGAAAGGCCTTTTCTGCACTGTACGACTCTATATGTTCAAAGCAATTATTGGTAGATAAAAAGGAGCTCCATCAATTTTCTCCTTAATGTCTTTTGTTGAACAGGGGATTAGTGAGCTAATATTATTCCAAGAGAAAACTGGCATACAAGCATGCCATTGTTACTGAGTGGAACAAAGCAGGCTCATGGCTCAAATGTTGGTATAAAATGTTGACCAGACAAGCAAGCAGTACGTATTAGTCATACATTACCACACATCAGAGGAGTTGTGAAGTCTATTAGTGCCGGAAAACTGCTAATGCCAGTTTATAGGATGCTCATACAATTTTACAACTTTAAATGAATGAACCAGCATGCCCTACTCTGTCAAGAGGATATGTTGAGAAGTTCCTGGACTACTTTGGAAAGATTGCATCCATCAATCCCTTAAGTGTCCTCAATCATCTTCTCACACATTGAAAATTCATGTGATCTCTGCTGAGAAATCAAAGGCCCAAAACTTTAGAAGACAAAAGAAAATTGATGCCAGAAAGAATTAAAACTTTTCTGAAAAAGAAACAAAAGGCCTCCCTTCAGACTTCAAGACTTTTATAAGTTTTTTAAGTCTGGAGTACTTATGGTCTGTCTCATTTTACAAAATGGGATAGGAACAGAAATTGGCATTGTCTATGCCGGTGACTCTATCAGGACAGAAGACTTAGTCTTACAATGGAAACTGAGTAAGGAAAGAGCAGCTGAGGTGCAGTCTGTGAGCAAAAACAAAGAAAAAATACCTAAAATATTCAAAGGAACCAAAAGTGTCAGGTACAATTTGTGATCTGAAATTGAGTTTGGAAGACAGTAAACTGACTAAATGAAAGAGGAGATGCTGTTCCCCAAGCTTCCCGACCACTTGAGGATCATTGCTCCAACTAACATCAACTCTTTATCTCACACTGTGGAGCATTCAGCAGTAGGAAGGGCTGCTTCCTGTCCAAACACTCAATTATTAGCACTATTTAAAAAGGAATATTAATTACTTTCAGTTTAGACACTGATTTAATTCTAATAGACCTTGCTACAATTGTGAAAGTGTTCGGTGGTTTCCAGAGTTATTTGAAGTTGCTGAAATCTATAGGGAGTGGTGCAATGGCTGCTATACAGCTTATTCTAACTTGAAAGATTATGCACACAAACAACTTGCTCCAAGGATGGGCACCAGACTGAACAATTTTCTTGAACTACAGCATGACATGGATAACGAACAGAAGCCACACAGAGTATTAAGTTACTGGAAGAGAAGATGGTCCCTCAGCGTGAGGCCATATTCATCCCATTTTCAGGGACTAATTCTCTGACAGCTACTTCAGCAATGAACAGTATGCCTCCATTTCACCAAGCAGGTTCACACTGAAATTTGCCACCTACTACTGCCAGTGCCTGTGGAGGTAACTGTGGTCTTGCATTTATGCCCCAGTGAAGAGTAAGTGGTATTTTCAACATTTCCCAGCTTACTATCAATACTTGCATTAGAGAGAACATCAGAATGCAAAACCACAATAAAGCTGAAAATTCATTCATTTTCAAAGAGAAGCAGCTGAGTGAGCACACAGTTTCGTAGGGATTTCATGCTCTCTCACAGTCGATGGTGCCATTGGCCACATGTACCTTGTAATGCCCATAAAACATCAACTCTGACAGGTACCACAACTGGACGGTTTCTAGCTGCTGTGTGTGTAGCATGCCTTGCAGGCAAGTATTGTTATACTGGCAACAGTCACAGTGGACGGAATTTTATGCTTGTTTGGCTGTGTGAGCTCCATTTAAGATAACAAGCATGGGGCTGGATGAACACAGCATGTCAAGCAGCATCATAGGAGCAGGAAAACTTGACGTTTCGGGGTTTAGGCCCGAAACGTCAAGTTTTCCTGCTCCTGTGATGCTGCTTGACCTGCTGTGTTCATCCAGCCCCATGCTTGTTATCTCGGATTCTCCAGCATCTGCAGTACCTTTTATCTCTGAGCTCCATTTAAGTCTTTTTTAAATTTATTTTCGCGTGGTACATGAGCATCACTGGCTGACCAGCATTTATTACCTATCCCTAGTTCCCGTTGAGAAGGTGGTGGTGAGCTGCCTTCTTAAATGGCTGTTGTCTGTGAACTGTGGGTAGACCCACTGTTAGGGAGGGACTTCCAGGATTTTGGCCCAATGACAGTGAACAAACAGCAATATATTTGCAATTCAAGATGATGAGTGGCTTGGAAGGGAATTTGCAGGTGTTGCTGTTGCCGTACATCTGCTGCTCTTGCCCTTCTAGATGGAAGTGGTCGTGGGTTTGGAAGAGATAAAAGGTACTGCAGATGCTGGAGAATCCGAGATAACAAGCATGGGGCTGGATGAACACAGCAGGTCAAGCAGCATCATAGGAGCAGGAAAACTTGACGTTTCGGGCCTGAACCCTTCATCAGAAAAAAAAAAGTGGGTTTGGAAGGTGCTGTCTAAGGATCGTGGATGAATTTCCACAGTGCATTTTGTAGCTAGTACATACTCCTACTAATGTGCATCAGTATTGGACGGAGTGAGTGCTTGTGGATGTGGTGCCAATCAAACCAGATGCTTTGACCAGGATGGTGTCAAGCTTCTCAAGTGTTATTGGAGCTATAATTCATCCAGGTCCCTTTTTCTGGAGTGATCTGTGCTGAGAGACTCAGGGAGATTTCTCACTGTATCTTACCAAATGCACCGTTCTGGAACAACTCACCAGATATCTACCAAAAGACCAGCTTCCTGGTACCACCACCATATTTAAAAGGCAATTCTAATTCCTGGCATTTTGAAGCTGCCCAACTCAGTGACAATCATTCCAAAGATGTCAGAGAATGGAAAGACAGTGCTGCAGTTCCCTGACAGGGTACTAGAGATCCTGACCTATAGTGTGGTACAAAGGAGTGGAGTCCTCACCCCACAGACCAGCAGGGGAGTTTGCGCCAACAGATCCGGGCAACCTGGTTTAAACTCACCACCCAGATTGGTGCCATCTCTATGGAGAAATAGCCAATAGTTGCTGTTAAGAGCAATCACTAAATTCCTACTTTGCAGCAGTGTAGTGCAACACTCTTCTCTCCAGTACCTCTCTCTCACTCATTCCCTGCTTCCATCTCCCATTAAGGCTCATGCTCTACTAATCTGCAACATCATCCTCCATTCAGAGATAGTTAGAACTGCAGATGCTAGCGTCAGAGATAACACAGTGTGAAGCTGGAGGAACACAGCAAGCCAGGCAGCATCAAAGGGGCAGGAAAGCTGGCATTTCAGGTCAGGACCCTTTCTGCTCCCAAGCTTCCACACCATTAACCCTGCATGCCTAATATTGTGCCTACTAACTCATGCAGGACACCACCACCTTTTGGCTGCATGAACCTGCACTAATAAATTGGGTCAACCCACTCAATCCCTCCCTTTCTCACATTTCAGGAGAAGACAGCCCACAAAAGGTCAAGCGAACCCAGAAGATAGAGGGGTGTCAACATTCAATTCCTTAGTCCTCAGAAGGAATCCTTGCCCTTGCAAGAGAAGACCAGGACCACTTGTACAGGGATGTGGAGACATCCGTGTCCGTGAACGGAGTAATTACCGCTATTCATTTTACTTCAACGCACACTATAAAGTCATAATTGTCCGAGGACCATGCAGCCTCTCTCTCTCATTACAGCCCTGTTTACAGTGTCATTCGTTGCACTTCTAAATTCTAACCACCGGCTGTGACACCTCCTCCAGGGCAAGTACAGACAGCATGACTGTAATCACATTGGAGAAATGTCCGTCTCCTCCAGAAGCTATCGTTTCAGATTCTGAGGGTGATAGTAGTGGGCGGATCGTAGTGGGATTCAGAGTAGGAATGTTAGCATTTAGGCGAAAGCGATGGCCTAGGGGTATTGCTGGACTGTTAATCCAGGGACCCAGATAATGTTCTGGGGACCCAGGTTTGAATCCCGCCTAGGCAGATCGTGGAATTTGAATTCGATAAAATATCTGGAATTAAGAATCTAATGATGACCATGAATCTATTGTCAATTGTCAGAAAAACTCATGTCGTTCACTAATGTCCTTTAGAAAGGAAACTGTCATCTGGCCTACATGTAACTCCAGACCCACAGCAATGTGACTGATTCTTAACTGCCCTCTGGGCAATTAGGGATGAGCAATAAATGCTGCTTAGCCAGCAACGCCCTCATCCTGTGAATGAATAAAGGAAAAAAAAAGTAGTTTGGGAGCCCGACACTCGTGAGCATCTCACTGAAACCATTCAAGAAAGAACCGCCATAGGCCACTGACACTTTAAGCAATGACAGAGACCAGACACCTGCTCAGCCCCAGGCAAGAGAGGACCATGTGGTGTCAACACTCCAGGACTTGGTCCACATGTGCAGGGAGAAATTAGAGCAGCAGGGACTAGTATGTGGAATGATATGGCCTAAATGCCCAGAATCTGCAGCAACACAGAGGTACAAATTATCATCTGGTTGCCTCAATGGACAGATTGGTGGCTGCCATGGAGTGTCAGGTCCCATATCCTCAGAGTCTGTTGGACAGGCATGCACACCTGCACTCCATTGCCTCAATCATTAGTCCTCGGGACGGAAGGTTTGGCGACAGAGAGAATGGGAAACCTGGCACTCACTCCATTTGCCACTGCCCCACAACAAGGCAGCACCCATCAAAAGTCTCACTGGATATTCCAGGAATTAGCGGGACCATCACCTAAACTGTTTCTGGCCCCTCTAACCAATGAATGTCTGGCAAGACAACTTTTGGCATGATCTGGTCCATGCTGACTACAAAAAAGCCCCAGACAATAGGTTCCACTGCCAAGTAGTTCCCTGCAGCATAGCTGTGGTACCAGGGACTGCACTAAGATGTAGTTGGAAGGGGAGGATAAATCATAGTCAACTTCTTAGAAGTCTAGAGCACTGAAAAAAGGCCCCGTGGTCCATTGAGTATGAGCCAATCAAAAACAGCTAACTATTCTAATTCCATTTACCAGCACTGAGCCTTGTATGTCCTGCAATGGTGAGTGCACATCGAAATAATTCTTAAGCGTTGTGAGGAAAGAAAGGAAACTTATTGAAGGCATGGGTGACAATGCACAGCACATTGTAGGGTGAAAACATCTGTTTGTAATAATGCAACATGATGTCTAATTTCATGGCTACACAGGATGTATTATGGACCGAATCTGTGTAGCGAAAGAGCTGGCTGCAACATCCAAAAAAACAAGATGAACAATAACTAAACGGGGAAATGGATGCTGCTGACACCATTGTCCCTAGCCCTCGCTCCTGTGCGCAAAAGTTTTGGTGTGAATGAGATGGTCTCTGACATCTGGGCACAGAGGTGCACAACAAATACAGAGCCAATGCATTGGATGGCCAGGGATTAGAGACCCCATAGGTTGGTGTCTTGTTCAGTGCATGGGACTGTGTTGTTTCCTTCAAATGCCGTACTTTCAAATTCCAACACAATAGAAGGCAACTGAGCGTGTTCTTCACTCACTGGCTTCCAGCTTCTGCTTGGGCAAACCTGCAGCTTCTTAGTCTGGATGGGCCATACATGTCAGGGAGGCCCTGAACATCCAGATCTCTCTTCCGACAGCACTTCTTGTAATCCCTATCAGCTTCTCACCTTCCCAGTCTCTAACTGTTTTAGACAGCTACCATGACAGTTGAGGGGTTGGCAAACGTCAGATGTCAACATCTGTTGATGAAAAGTACAGCCAGGTAGTGCCTATGGATCATGCTGAGCGCTGTTTGATGCTGAGCAACAAAGAGTCTAGTTGCAGCCAGTTGTGAGCTGAAGGCACCAAGTACCCATTCTGACTTCCATGTCAAGATGTCTCAACAACTAGCTTCTTCGACATGTTTGGCAAGATAGAAAGCTGAACATTGAGGAAGGTAATGGCATTAATAAGCTTTCTAACAATGAAAAAAAAAATCCCCCTTAATTGGGAACTTGTCACTGTCTTGTGAGGAACTTGCCTCATCACTTGACAAAGCATAAAGGATGCAGCAAAATGCTCCTGAAGAGGTTGGCTTTGCTGGACTTGTTAATGTATGAATAGTATTCATGACACTCGGTAAAATCCATTTCAGTATGCAAACATCCATGCTATTTTACATTTTCTACTTCTTACCTCAGTACCAATACCAACACTTACTGAGTAAATTACACACAATTTAATAACATGAACATAATAATTCTACAGAATGCACAAAATTTCAGTCTGAAAGTTCACGGATATGAAGCTGAAGACTTCAAAACAAATTATTCTAGTTATGTTTAACTAAATCCTCGGAACACTTTAAAAGTGAACACCACCATTTTCTGATGAAGGGTTTAGGCCCGAAACGTCAAGTTTTCCTGCTCCTATGATGCTGCTTGACCTGCTGTGTTCGTCCAGCCCCATGCTTGTTGTCTCGGATTCTCCAGCATCTGTAGTACCTTTTATCTCTCTCCACCATCAGAAAATGTGGATGAATTAAATCATATTTTTCATTTAAAAAATTAAAGGAAGCTAGAATTAAAATAATTTACAAATGTGTATTATTTAATTTATATATCTAGGCTGAACAATCTGTTTTGCCCAATTGCTTTCTTTAAATTACGATAGGTTTGGATTGACTGGTTATAAACCTTAAATAACCAACCATTCTCTACTTCACTCGAGTCCTCAGTATATGTCATAGTGCCATCTAGCTACTACACATTTTAGTTACACATTCTTTCAATTTGATTCTCAAAAATATACATATCCCCAGCCACATCTCATATAACCTTGAAGGTACTGAGTGTACGTATTTGTCAAAAAAAAATACACTGACACATCAGGTTGCTTGACATGATTGCACTTTGGTAGGTCCTGTGGCAGTGCTGCTGGAGCGATTTGAAATGGCCTGTGTAGATTCACCACCACCAATCCTTCTTATTGGAGTTAGTTGAAATTGCGATGAATGCCCATATAAAATCTTCAGCAGAAGAGAGGTTCACTCTTTGGAGTGAATTGAATGGAATTAGTTTTATTGCCACATGTAATTAAACGAGTACAGTGAAAAAGTTTGCAGTTACCACATCACAGCGCCATCTTAGGTACAAATGGTACAGAGACTCAAGATCACATTCTTAGGGAACAAAAAAATTACAAAAGTAAAGAAATAAATAGTCCAGCATTTTAGGTGATGGAAATAAATTAGAAAATTAAAGTAGTAAAAATTTCAGAATACCAGTCTTTCCAGCCCAGTCCATGCCGGCATTTATTGTCAACGGAGACTTCGCCACCGCTTCTGCCAGACCCACTAACAGAGTAGTCACCCCACTCTAGGCGCCATCCCTTCACCACTAGGCCTACTTTGCTGACGTCGCTGAAGCCACACTCACACCGGAACCAAGAGTCTTGAGGTCCACTGCCAGGCCAGGCCACCGCCAGACCAAGAGTTCCGCTTTGGCTGTAGATGGTGCCTTGCAAGTGCCACTATTTTGAATAGTCTGCTGCCCCTGCAATCCCCGATGCCTGGTGGAGTTTTGCTGCCTCCGCCACCGGCCTATCACAGGGAGAAGCCACGACCAACCCGCCAAGAAAAGAAAAAAAAAGACACAAAGAAAAGGAAGATAAAGTGAAAGAAAAGAGCAGAAGCAAAAGTAAAACAAGAAAAAGAAAGCAGATGGGAGCGGGTGAGACCCGGGCAACAGCCCACACGCAACCCTGTTACTCCGCTGCCACCTTGCACCAGAAACCCTGCCCAGAGGGCATGACTGTTGTTTATTAATGCTCATTATAATAATAGCTGGTAACATTACATCTGAGTTAAATGATCATCTCCTGTGAGACATCAGGCCGAACATAATGTACGTATTACCGTTAGCTGGAACTAGAACAACCGCCAGAGGCAAGTACAATTTGGTTACTCCTCTCAGGAATAATTCACATTCTGACTGCCAGAACTTCAGATGTCAGTTAATTGTTTCAGGTACGAACTCTTATAACATGCTTGCAAATAAGAATGACCTTTTGAGGAAATTTTAGCAAATAGTAATGTGCTGATTAACTGATGGAAGTTGACATTATTACAACTGTAGTGAAAATGGATTGTTAATACTGAACTGCCATCAATTGACTTTTACAGTCAGAGACTTTCATAGACTAAAACAGTTTTAAAGAAGACAGTCTCGTCTGAAAATGGCTGCTGTAATCACCTGACAAGTACAGGCAACCCAAATGGAATTTTAAAAGAGGTGCATACAATTTACCACTTTAAAACAAGAGACACAAACTCATTATGGCATCCAAACATTCAAGTCTCTTGTTTTACTTTCACTTGCATGATAATTTCACATGTTGGAGAAAAAAAAGTTGCCCACAACTATCCAGTTTGGAATGAAAGTGACGAAAGAGACTCCAAAATCTCCAAAGGAACTATATATCAACAACAGTCTTTGACGAATGAAAAGGAGAGAGAAGGGACATGGAATAATAACAGTAAAAGATACTGAGAGCTCTGCTCTCCCTCAGTTAATAAATGATTGCGGATGGGAAAGCAAATTGGAAAAAAAAAGTTCATTTCTTTGGGGAACAGTTATCTCCAAACTTTGCCACTACTAAGGAAACAGGATGACAGCTACAAAAACAAAGTTGCTGGAAAAGCTCAGCAGGTCTGGCAGCATCTGTGGAGGAGAAAACAGAGTTAACGTTTTGGATCCGGTGACCCTTCCTCAGAACTGCTAAACTTAGGTTTTGTTCTTGCCAAAAAAAAAGTCTTCAACATGCAACTGCCTTTACCATACTGTCAGTATGGACATCCTCCCTTCCTTTCTAAATGTTATCTGTGTTTATGTGCTTGTATTTGAAGATGCAGTTCCTATTTTCCTTGGTCTTAAGTAATGAAACTCTGCCGTCTTTCACTCAAGAAAACCTTAGAATTGGTTCTCCTTTAGGTTATGTCTGGTTAACTAAGTTTAAATGAAGTGTGTTAGTTAAAATCTAAATGACTAAAATGAAAGACTTTTTTTAAATTGATCAAGAGAGGAACTGATCAGCACTCATCACTTAGTCAAAACGAACCAAAAGATCAGCTTATAGATAACAGTGTGGAGCTGGAATATCACAGCAGACCAGGCAGCATCAGAGGAGCAGGAAAGTTGACATTTCGGGTTGGGACCCTTCTTTAGTTTGTTCCTAGATCAGTCTTTAAAACTCATGTATATCACTAGGATATTTAGCATTCTGATAAAGCTTTTAAACATAATAATACCAATAGTTTCAGGAAGGAAAAAGTATTTGGACACTGCATTCACATTTCCACAGTATTATTATGGTGCACATTAACCTGAAATCTCATTTAAGGACAAGTCCATCCAGTTCTGATTTTAAGCAAATGAAGGTTTCTTTTCCCACCACCATCTCTACCATTTGCTTAACACATTTTTAGTAAAATAAAAATTCTGCAGTTCCTGCTTTCCTTTTTGCACTTAAGTTTGTAAATATGATACCTGGTGGTCAAATTCCATAAATGAAATACATACAAAAAAAAAACAAACAGACGCAGATGCTGGAAATCAGAAACAAAAATAGAAATTGCTTGAAAAAAAATACAGGAGGTCTGGTCCACTCTCCCTCCATCTGAACCCCTTCTTGTGGCCTTTAACCTGCAATATCTCTGCTCCACCCCGCCCTTACCCTTCCTACCTATGTCCCTGTGAATTAGGTGCTCTCAGATTCAACTCTGACTTTGCAATCAAACCTGCTGTAAGGGGTGGTGTGTTGCTGACTGGAATACAGACCTCAACATTGCAGAGCTCAGCACCAGCTTTCAAACACGTCCTCCTATCTACCCTGGAGAACGACCACACCATAGAACACTAGGTTATATAGTGTCCACAATGGTCACTAGTCTAATTTCATCTGTGATTTCCACACACTTTCTGCCCCCCCCCCCCCAACCACTGCCTCCAAGCTCATCGTCCCCAGAATGCACATTGCTCGCTTCTACTTTCTTCCCAAAATCCAGAAACAGAACTGCCTGGGCAGACCCATTGTTTCTGCATGCAACTACCCCACAGGACTCATCTTTTCCTATCCAACGACTTTTTTTTCCTCCCCTTGTCCAGTCCCTTTCCACATAAATCCACAATTCTCCTGACACTTTACATCACTTCCACAATTTCCAGTTCAAAGACTCAAGCCACCTCCTCTTTACCACAGATATGCAATTCCTTTACACATCAATCCCCCATCAGAATGGGGGAATCAGGGCTCTCCACTTCTTGGGGGAAAAAAGGCCTGAACTGTCCCATTCACCATGACCCTCCGCTGTCTGGCCAATCTCACCCTGACTTAGAACAACTTCTCCTTTAACGCCTCCTAGTTTCTTCAGGTCGAAGGGGTGGAAAAGGATACCCCACATAGTTATGTCCATGTCTTTGTGGGGGACATAGAACATTCCTTATTCCAGTTCTACCCTGCCACTGTGAGGCAGGCTAACTACTGAGCCACTGTGCTGCCCAGGTAAGGTCCTGGGGAGTGTTGCTGGACAAAGACCTTGGACTGAAGATTCATAGTTCCTCGAAAGTACAGTCGCAGGTGGATAGGATAGTGAAGGTGGGGTTTGGTATGCTTGCTTTTATTGGTCAGTGCATTGAGTATAGGGATTGGGAGGTCATGTTGTGGCCAGGATATACACTTTTGGAGTACTGCGTGCAATTCTGGTCTCCCTCTGAGATGGAGAATGTTGTGAAATAAGAGAGGGTTCAGAAAAGATTGACAAGGATGTTGTCAGGGTTGGAGGGTTTGAGCTATGGGGAAAGAGGCTGAATAGGTTGAAGCTATTTTCCCTGGAGCAGAGGCTGAGGGGTGACCTTATAGAAGTTTATAAAATCATGAGGGGCATGGATATAGTAAATAGGCAAGGTCTTTTCCTTGGGGTCAGAGAGTCCAAAACTAGAGGGCATAGGTTTGAAGTGATAGGGGAAAGATTTAAGAGGGACCTAAGAGGCAACTTTTTCACAGAGGGTGGTGCATATGTGCAATGAGCTGCTAGAGGAAGTGATGCTGGTATGATCACAACATTTAAAAGGCATCTGGACGGGTATATGATTAGGAAGGGTTTAGAGAGGGAATAGGAGCCACCTGCTGGCAAATTGGATCAGAGATAATAGGAACTGCAGATGCTGGAGAATCCGAGATAACAAGGTGTGGAGCTGGATGAACACAGCAGGCCAAGCAGCATCATAGGAGCAGGAAAGCTTGACGTTTCAGGGCTAGACCCTTCAT
>JAHRHZ010000012.1:80064262-80171646 GCA_024137785.1 Ginglymostoma cirratum
GCAGGAAAGCTTGACGTTTCGGGCTAGGCCTGAAACATCAAGCTTTCCTGCTCCTATGATGCTGCTTGGCCTGCTGTGTTCATCCAGCTCCACACCTTGTTATGCTGGCAAATTGGACTTGATTTTTATAGGCCATCTGGTCAGCAAAGTGGCTCAGTGGTCAGCACTGCTGCCTCACAGTGCCAGGGACCTGGGTTCAATTCCAGCCTCGGGCAACATTCTCCCAGTGTCTGTGTGGGTTTCCTCCTATAGTCCAAAGGTGTGCAAGTTGAGTGAATTGGCCATGCTAAATTGCCCATAGTTTTCAGGGACGTGTAAGTTAGATGTGTAGCCATGGGAAATGTAGTGCTGCAGGGAAGGGGATGCTAGTCGGAGTGGACTTGCTGGTCTGAATGGCCTGTTTCCACATTAAATGCCATAGAATCCCTACAATGCACAAAGGTTCTTGCGAATTCTAAAGAGTTGGACTGAAGGGTCTGTTTCACTGCTGTATAACGCTCTGTCTTTACTGTTTTCGCTGCTCACTTTCTGGTCTCCTCTACACTAGGGAGACGAAGCACAGACTGGGTGGCTGCTTTGGAAAATTGACCAAGCTTCTGTTTGCTTGTCATTTGAAGAGTGTTCCCAGGCCAATATGGCTTGCTTCAGTGAAGCTCAGCGCAAGTTGGAAGAATAATACTTTATTTTCTGCTTGGGAACCCGACAGCCTTCTGCACTCAATTATCAAGTTCAATGATTTTAAGACTGGAGCACCTTTTACCGTGTTCTTATGCCAACTTCCAGCACATCAAGCCTTGTCATCACAACAACCCATTAGCAACTATTCATTTTTCCAGGTGGACCTTTTCCCATTCCTTTGTCTGCCTGGATTGTTTTTCTCTTTTCTGAACTCCATCTCCATGCATGGTTTACTCCTCCCCCACCCCACCACCTCCATCCACCCCATTCTTTAGCATATACATCATCCTTTAAGCAGCTACAAATCAGTTCGGAAGAAAAGTTACTCGTCCCGAAATGTTAACCCTACTGATTAAAAACAAGCACGTCTGGCAGCATCTATGGAGAGAAAGCAATCTTTTGATATTTACATCCGGTTTGTTCTGTTTCATAATTTAAAACTTCATATTGCTCTTCGACTCTCTCCCCTCCCCCCACAAAGATAGAAAAGTACCAGGATCAGCATTCATGTCGTTTTCATAAATTTGCGATAAACTGATTTATTTTCTGACTCCTGACATATCCAAAATATCTGTATTAAAATCAGAAAACGCATGAAATACTCTAGATGCAGTAGTAAAATTCAACCTCCTATGGAAATAGAGCAGGTGGCAGTGGATAGATTTCCCCCTTAAAGCCATCAGGTATGCCTCTCCACTGAAGTAATGCTTCACCATCATACATAGAAATGTACTTCCATGGTGCCTGGAAGATAAGTACAGTTTAAAACAGTGTCTCCGGATTAGTCATTATACCCCTTTCATTTTATCCCAACACTGTTTGGGCTTTTAATAACATGGGAGCATGAACAAAGAGTTCACTGAAACGCTCAAATCTTTATGTCTACGGACATTTCATGGGCATTCTCATTTAGTACCTAATCTACATTAACCCCTCCTTCGCTAAATCTCAATTATTTATTTTCTTTTTCAATAATCTAATTGTATCTCGCCTCAATTAGTTGAGTCTTCAGTAGAAGTTTAAATATCTATTGGATTTCAGATGACTTACACCAACATAGTTTTAGAATTCTGTCTTACCTCCCTATCTGTGGCAGGTGGCCCTGCCTTTAAAAAAAAGGGGTGGTTGCACCTCTTGTTTTAAAGAAATTTGACAACTCTTCTCAACAAGGGCAGCATGGTGGCTCAGTGGTTAGCACTGTTGCCTCACAGTGGGGATTGGGGTTCGATTCTGCCCTTGGGCAACTGTCTGTGTTTGGTTTGCACATTCTCCCTGTGTCTGCGTGGGTTTCCTCTGGGTGCTCCGGTTTCCTCCCACAGACCAAAGATATGCAGGCTCGGTGGATTGGCTATGCCAAATTGCCCGTAGTGTTCAGGGATGTGTAGATTAGGTGGGTTATAAGGGATGGGTCTGGGTGGGATGCTCCAAGGATCACTGTGGACTAGTTGGGCCGAAGGGCCTGTTTCTACACTGTAGGGATTCTATGAACTTTAAGTGATTTGGAAATTTTTATTGGCAGCCTCTTCTTATACTTTTGACTTGGAAATGATTTCCACAGGGTTCTTCAAAATATATTGAAACATATATTGCAGAAAGGAAGGTAGAAACCCTGGCTAAATTAATCATGGAAATTCCAGGTGATAGGCTATGTTCTTCTGATCTCTCTTGGTTTGTCTGCTGCCATTGTTTACACAATCTTGAATTTTAAAGAACTATCAGAAATAATGGGTAACTGTTTAGACATGGAATATTTACTGTTTCATCCAAGACTATTTAAAGTACATTATGATAAAACATGCATTTTGCATAACACTTTGCATTTTCACCATTCATAATAAACTATGGTGGCAGGAAGATGTTGGACATGACAAGAGGTATGCATTCCAAATACCCTCTTCTCTTGTTGCCAGTATGCATTTGACAGATTTGTCTCTCCATTTGCTACATTAGAAAACGGCAGTAGGCAGTGGTTAAGAATCATCACATATTATTGGTTTATAACCTTCACAAATCCAAATAGATCACTCTTCACATCTAATGCCAAATAAGCTATGGCCCAGATGTGCCAAATGTTGGCTGTAAACAAAAACTTGTTCACTCAGATCAATTATTCAAACTGGACACACTTCTTCAAACAATCAGCTTTGGGAGATCTAATAAGCGTCATATTCTTTGTTTAGAAATTAAGATGTGATGTTATTTCATTCTCATACTTTCTGCAGCTAAGCAGATTCAGTATTTAAAGGCTTCCAAGGATGCTGAGGAAACATGTTTGCAGGCTGTCAAAGCCAGAATCCTTGGCTAAACCTGAACCAACTGACTTAAAAATTTACTTACATTGCAGCTCTTACAGATTCCCCGAATGCAGTCCAGACATGGACAGAATCACATAGGGTTTCCAACCCACCTTTGTTTTAACACCCACCCATTCTTGGCAATTAAAAATCTGCACTTTGGTTTTCAGAAAAGGAGTGATTTTGGAACTGAAGTGGTACAAAATTCCTAGGTTGTGCTGAATTTCATAGGACTGGGCAAACCAGACATCTGAAATATTCAAGATTAACTGCAAAGTTATGGTTAAGAGCTTTCACAAATTCTGCAACTGTTACTTGGAAGGGCTACAAACTCAAGGAGTGCTAATAAGTGTTCTTTGGTGCATGGACAGTTCTCCATGCACTGAAAGTCGTTCCTAGGCATTACTGCTGACCACTGCAAGGAGCCAAGACTTATTAGGTTTCAGGAAACCGACTTAGCAGTGAGTAACATCAAGAAAGCAGTTCAAAGTATAAACTCACCCGCCCTGCAGATTTGAGATTCTTTTCCCCAATGGGTGCTGGATGTTTAGAGGGACTCCCAAATCTTCTATGTAATAACAACTTGCATTATATAGCACCCCGTGTTCAACATATCAATTGTGCTTCATGATGAGAATGACAGAAGACTATCCAATATAACTCTTTAATCATGAGCAATTTCAAAAACCAACTGCAAATGATAAAATGAACCTAAATGTTTTGCAAGTCAAAGAAATTCCAAATATCACCTTGTAACCACCATTCCCACTCCCCCTCCCCTAAAACTGCGAAACATGAACAAAATGAAACAAACAATATTGGAGAAATTCAGCAGGTCTAGAGGAGAGAGACGGACAGCGAGAGAGCTAGAGAGAAAATAAAAAAAAGAGAAACAGAGTACTAAATACTTCTAACAAATTTGGTGCCAAC
This sequence comes from Ginglymostoma cirratum, assembly GCA_024137785.1. Taxonomy (NCBI): domain Eukaryota; kingdom Metazoa; phylum Chordata; class Chondrichthyes; order Orectolobiformes; family Ginglymostomatidae; genus Ginglymostoma; species Ginglymostoma cirratum. The sequence continues at coordinate 80,068,165 of JAHRHZ010000012.1, forward strand.
AGAAAGTTACTTCTAGCAGAAACAAACCAGAAATTGCTGGCCAAACTTAACAGGTCTGGCAGCTTCTGGGAAAAGAAAGCAGAGTTAACATTGAGTCAAATGATTTATCATCAGAACAGGAAAAGTGTACTTAGCCGAAGACAAAGAGGGGTGGATGGAGGCAACAGAAGAGGTTAACAGATAGGTAGCGATGGAGCCCAGAAAGTGTGAGACACAGTGCAAGAGCATAAGAGATAAAGGGGTAGGCAATACAAGAGATTATTCATTATCAGTCATGATAGAAAAGAAGCTGAATAAATGATAAGAAGAGTAGAGAGTAGGAGAGAATGGGTAGGCTATGCTGAAAGAAACCATGTCATGGAGGATGGGGTGTGGAGGTGAGTAAAAAAAAAGCAAAGAAGGATTGAATAAGCCTCTTAAGTTATTGATTGCAATGTTGATTCTTAGATGCTGCAGAGTCCCCAAGCAGAAAATGAGATACTCTCCTCAAACTTGCACGGAGGCTTATTGGAACACTGCAGCAGGCCCGAGACAAAATACTGGTGTTTGAATACCGTGGTGTTGAAGTTGTGGGCAGTTGGAAGCTGAGGGCCATTTTTAATAGGGTGGCCACTTTGTAGATTGGCAAGGTATAACACAGGCAATGTAATTGAGACCACACTGAACAGCAAAAACTGCAGACCACATTGAATGAAGTGCAAGTAAAGCACTGCTTCACTTCTAAGGTATCTCTGGGGCCTTGGATAGTGAGAAGGAAGGATGTAAACAAGCAATGTTATACTTTCTGTGATTACATGGGAAGGTGCCATGGGGATGTGGGAGATGTTAGGGATGGACGAGGAATAGATTGGTATATCCTGGAGGGAATGGCTCCTGAGGAATCCTGACAAAGGATGGGTGGGGAATGTGTATCTCATTGTAACATCAAGCTGGGGGTGACAGAAATGGCAGCTTACAATCCTTTGGATCCAGGGACTACCAGTGAGTCCCTATGGTTGTTGTGGAAGGGAAGGGGGTGAGTGAAGAAGATGGATCGGACACAGCTAAGAGTCCTGTCAACCACAGTAGTGGAGGATCCTTGCTTAAGGAAGAGGGCGGACATTTCTAAGCACCCCACCCCCCTGCATAAGGGTGTCATCATCATCAGATGAGTTGTGATGGAAATGGATGAACTGGGAGAATGAGATGAGTCCTTACAAGAAGCAGGGTGTGAAGATGTATAGTCAAGGTAACTGTGGAACTCAGTGGGTTTGTAATGGATAATCGATGGCTAGCCTATCTGCAGAAATGGAAACACATGTGGAGGAAGAGAAGGGAGCAGAGATGGACCAAGTGAAGGAGAGAGCAGGGTGGAAAATTGAAAGCAAAATTGATAAATTTTGAGTTCCAAATGAGGGAGGGAAGTAGCACCGATGGCAACATTGATGTACCAGAGAAAGTTGTGGTGAAGGGCCCAAGTAGAACTGCGACAAGGGAGTGTTCTGTATACCACAAAAACGGACAGGCATAACTCAAGTCCATGCAGATACTCATGGCCACATCTTTGATCTGAAGAAAGAGAGAGGAGTTAAAGCAAAGTTGCTCAGAGTGAGGATGAACTAAGTCAAGGGTTGTGGTGGATGCAAACAGTTCAGGTCTTTCCCCCACCCACTCCCAAGGAAAAAGCATACAGCCCTAAGACCATCCTGATGGGGGAATGGACAGCTAAAGGAATTGCCCATTCATGGTGAAGAGGGGGCAGCTGCTGCTCATGTGTTAATGCCTGAAAGAAAAAAGGTAAGTTTCTTTTTAGCACATCAAATGAGCTACAGAATGAAGTGGCATTCGGGGACCAAGCAGCTCTAAGACAGTTCAAGTCAGTGCTGAAGAAGACAAAGGTTCAGAGTGTGCATATGGCTGTACAGATTGTACCCTTCCCACTTACATCTGTGATTCTTCTGTCACTTTATGGCAATTTAAAATTTTCAGTTCATGGGCAACATCCACTTCTAGGCCACCCTGGTCCACTCCTCCCCCACTGCCAACACTCCCAATGGTATCTTCCCATGAAATCACAGAACATGTAACATCTGCCCATTTCCCTCCTCCCTATTTAATGCCCCAGACATACTTTCCAGGTGAAGGAGTGATTTGCCTGTACTTCATTCAATCTAGTTTCCAGAATTTGCTGTTGAGAATGGTCTTTTCTACATTGGAGAGACAAAACACAAACTGGGCAACTGCTTTGTAGACACTCTTCCATAAAAATGACACCAGGCTTCCTGTTGCCTATCACTTCAACACACCTCTGCATTCTGACAATCAACATTTCTACCACAGGCCTGCTGCAGTGTTCCAGTGAGCCTCAGCTCAAGCTCATGAAACGGCATCTCATTTTCTGCTTAGGGGACCCTACAGCCTCCCAGACTCCACAGCTAGTTCAATAATTTTACAACCTGATTCAATCCTTCCCTTTTTTAAATAGCATGCAGGTGCCAGTGTTGGCCTAGGGTGAACAAAGTCATAAGTCAGGTGACAAAGGAGCAGCACTCAAAGCTTGTGATTTCAAATACACCTGTTGAAACACCAGCTGATGTCATATCATTATTTTAAAATCCAACCCCGCCAAGCGCTATCAGGACATGGCTGCTTTTGACACAGCCAACCCATTCTTTCCTACTGACAACTCTCTTCACCACTTATTTAGTTTCGTTTCTGTCCTGGCTTAGTATCAATAATCCACTGGTTTGCCCATCCCATTCACACCTCTCTGGGCTCCATCTCCCCAACACCTCCTCTTCAGCATAAAGAGTACTTTATTTTCCTAGCTGTTATCACTCTTGATGAAGAATCACATGACTCAAAACGTTCATTCTGCTTTCTCCCCACATATGGTAACAGATCTGCTGAGTCTTGCCAGCAATTTCTGTTTTTGTTGCCAATCCCCAGCGTCCGCGGTTTTAGTTTACCTCCAGCAGAAACTTACGTGAGCGAACCAAATTCTAGAACTTACCTTATGACCACTTTTGGTGAAAAACTGTGGGATGTTGTCCCAACCAAAAAAGAAGCTATTTATATCGGGAGTAAAAGATTTACGAGATTAATCATCGCCTGTGGTGAACTGAACTGAATTGAATACTCACTGCGGCGGGCATGACCACGCGGTTAGTGGAGCTTGGCCCAAAAAGGATTACACTTTAAGATAACAAGGTGTAGAGCTGGATGAACACAGCTGGCCAGGCAGCATCAGAGGAGCAGGAAAGGTGACGTTTCGGGCCTGGACCCTTCTTCAGAAATACCCACGTCAGCTTTCCTGCTCCTCTGATGCTGCTTGGCCGGCTGTGTTCATCCAGCTCTATACCTTGTTGTCTCAGATTCTCCAGCATCAGCAGCTCCTGCTATCTATGGATTACAATTTACTTTCGGTTAGGATGTGACTGGAAAAAAAAACAGACAAGAAAATATGGAAATGGAAAATAACTTGTGCAGGTCATGAAAAAGCGGCCAAAATGTTCCTGATCAGTAGGATTTTTTTTAGGATTAATGACATTCAGCGGTAAAACGAAGAATGTACAGATTCTCGACCAAAGTTGCAAAAAATCTTTCGATGCAATAATAGCCTCGAGGCCTAGGGAAACTCAGTAAAGGGATGAATGGGAGCAAAATTGCATTTAAATGCCATAGGCCTCAAAGACAAAAATGGAAATTGCTGGAAAAAAAACTCAGCAGGTCTGGCAGCATCTGTCAAGAGAAATCAGAGTTAACGTTTCAAGCCGAGAGTCTCAGAACTCAACCCGAAACGTTAACACTGATTTTCCTCCACAGATACTGCCACACCTGCAGAAGTTTTCCAGCAATTTCTATTTTTGCTTCTGATTTACAGCAGCCGCAGTTGTTTTGGTTTTTATAAGCCTCAAAGGTTAGGTTGCTCTCTGAGATACGGTCAGATCTGCTAAATTTCCGCTCGCTGTGAGCCTGCAGTGTTTTCTGGTTTTATTTTGCATTTCCCCATGATTTTATATTAGTGAAACTGCTGATTTCACAAGAACAATTTGAAACTTCAACAACACACTGACACCAGTCACATTTGCTTTGGACTCCAAGTGTTAGGGATATTCTTTTGTTAGTGGTGATACCACCACCAATTTGCATTTTAAATTGTCACGGTTTATGTCAAGAAGGTTACCACATGAAAGAGTGAAAACAAATCTACTCTCTACTTCCAGTACCTGTTAGAAATACAAATACAGTTGCCCCTAGTTTATTGACTTTAATGAATACCATGACCGAGGTTGCACAGAAGAAAGTTTCATGTACATTTTATGGGTATATTACACGTTCTTATAATCGTCGTGCAATGCACTAATGTAAGTCAATCAAGCACCTCCAGAGGTATAAACAATAATTGAGGTAGATGTCCAACTTCCTCAGTGAACGAACAGGGTGCTGGAGTTGTATGTTCTTCGCGCGCATTTAAATTAGATAATGAAAGAGTTAAAATTTCAGTCTACCAGTAAAAGGTTTTAACATGGACGAACTGTACAGAATAATTTGGCCTAACATTGGAAAGTTCATCCCCGAAACTCAGTTCTGAATCTTGCGCATGTTACCAGTGTTATTCTCAATTCGCTTCGTAATGAAATGGGGACTGCTTCAAGCACATGTAGTTCAGGTAGGCCAGTAGACAGTTTGACGGCTTAGATTCTTCGTTTCACCACAAATCTGCTGGCTATTTCAGGATTTCTATCATGATAGATACGTTCTATAGTAATGCTTGCTGAGTCCAAGAGAGGCTGCTTCCCGTGCTACATTAAATTGTCTTTAAAATAAGGGTATTCTTCAGGATAGGCGTGGGGGATAGAGTATGATCGTGAGCCACTTGAGCTTGCCATTTAATAATATCGTGAGTGATCCACACTTCAGCGCCTTTCCCCACCCAATCCCCATAACCTTGTACGCTACTGGTAATCAGAAATTGATCAATATCTATCCTAAACACACTTAAGAGACTCAGCTTCCACAGCCTGTGATAGAGAACATCAGAATTTCCCAAACATCTAGTAAATTAAGTTATCCACATTTCAGAATTAACCATTTTGTAAAAACAAATTGTTCCCCCCCCCACCCCGCATCCCCATTCTAGACTCCCCAAACAGGAAACATGTTTTACCCTGTGGGCTCTGAGGGTCACCGGATTCAAAACATTAACTCTGATTTCTCTGCACAGATGCTGCAGAACCTGCCGAGCTTTTCCAGCAATTCCTGATTTTGTTTCTGATTAACAGCATCCGCAGTTCTTTCAGTTTTTACATTTTACCGGAAATATTAGGACTTTGGAGCCAGTTACCGTTGAAGATGGATTTTTGTGGCCTATGATTCTTGCTTTAAAGAAATTATTCATTCCAGACATATGACACCATGAAAACAGTGTCTATGTTTGGAATGTAGATTGTGACAAAATTGAAATTGGACTTGCAACCTTTAAGGTAGAAGAAATTTACAGCAGAAGGTTAATGCCACCTAAGGTTCATTGCAGAGCTTTCTTATTGCATCATTTCTTAATCAATCCGGAGTCGAAATGAATTTACACACATTTTATTGACAAAACCATTGGACTCCAATCTGAATTGTGGGCCATTAACTCCTTTCACTATTGATTTTCCAGCAGTGACTCAATCCACAGAAGAAACCCATGTGCTTTTCACATTACACTTAATATGGTTCAATTTACTTGCTTCCTTTTAATATGAAATAGAATATAAATTTTATCGACTGCGGTATTGTCTATGGAAAGCCAGTTTGTTTTCACAAAGCTTCAAATTTATTTTAAGCACAATGTAGATAAGGTACAGACTACTAACGCCATTGCGCATCGAGATACGTAACAAAAGCGCGTTTGTTTTAAACACCGGATCTCCAAATACCAATATCTTGTCTTGTTGTTTATGTATTAGGCAAGATTTAAGGAAGATTTTTCCTCCCATCCACAAGGTGGTAGATATCTGGATCTCATTAGAAAGGGTGGTAGGGGCAGGAACCATCTGAACATTTCAGTATCATGAATATTTGAAACATGGCATCCAAGGTGGGCCAAATGCTTAAAAATTGGATTAAAGTAAATGGGTATTGAAGACGGGCACAAACATGATGGGCCAAGAGTCACTTTCCGTGCTGTAAAGCTGACTATATTGAGCAGAATAAGCAATGGTGACAGCTGAGGGAAGAATAACTTCTCATAATGCATCTTCAAGGTCCAGAATGCATCGTCTTAGTGTGAGCAGATTCAAAGCTTTCAGAAGAGAATTGGATAATTATCTGAAGCAAAACATTTGCAGTGCTAGAAAAACAATGTGACAGCAGGAACCTTCCAGGAAACCTACTGAAACAACGGACCTAATAATCTCTCGCTCTTCTGTATCCACTCTGTGGACTGTTACCAAATTCTAATACAAACATTTTCCATTACTCTAGATAACCTGAAATATTTGGAATGTGGTTACATTTATAAACAAAAAACAAAAAATGCTGAAAAACTCGGCAGGTCTGGCAGCATCTGTGGAATGAAAGCAGAGTTAATATTAAACTCAGTTCTTTGTTTTTTATGGTTACATTCATAGTTGGGAAGTGTGGGTTGTTCCTTCAAGCAACTGGGGCGTGACCAGTCCATAAAATTGTTAAGATTGACAAAGTATTTAAAGAGGTAGATTTTTGAATTATTAGGATGTTGGTGAGTTGGCACCAAGGAGTACTGAGGCAGACACGCCATGATTTTTTTTGAGGGTACCAAATAGTCTATTCGTGCTCCTATTTCTTATGTTATTATTTTGAAGATATTTTTCAATATTGATCAGAAGTCACCTGCATCGATTTTCAGAGTTCTGAAACTTTTGGTGACAACTAGCTTTTTAGCCCTCAAGTTTTTAAGATCTTTAATGCCCATCGAAACTGGTCAGGAGCATTCTACGGGGCAGTATTTATAGCAGATATAATATAAATAAAAACAAGACTGAGCAAACGAGTACACAATATCGCTACAAGGTCAGTCATGTACTGAATTATTCCAATGACAAATTTGACTTAAATATCAGAAGACGTTTCACAGTTCAACTATTAAGTTGACAAATATCCTAACTGAATACAAGATTAAGGGACGTGCGGTGGCCAGGACTACCGTCTACCAGCACCAGCGTCACGGTTCGATCCTAGCCTTGCGAGTACGGGACTTGCATGCTCTGCCTGTATCTACATGGGTTTCCGCTGGGTGCTCGGGCTTCTTCGCAAAGTCCAAAGATGTGCATGCTTAAAATTGTCCCTCGTGTCCAGTGTTGCCTAGGTGGATTAGCCATGGTTTATGTGGAGTTATAGGGATATAGTAAGGGGCTGTGTCTGGGTTGGATACTTTTAGGGAAGCCCGTACAAACTTAACGGGCCGAACGGCCTCTTTCTGAACTGCAGGGGATCTGTGTAAGTCATCCTTTATTTGTGGGCGTTACAGAAAGTGATTTCAAGAAGTCATGATATTATTGACCACTGAACTGAGAAATCTCAACAGCCTTTGCTTTATTGAATAATTAAACGCTCCTATCAAGTTTACAAGTATTTCAAAAGATTCTGTACAATCACATTAAAAAATTTCTGCTTATAAGACCCGTTAGTACTTCTCTGCAAAGGAATACTAAAGTAATGGAAGCATGTAATACAGATTTCTACAAACAGCAATTTTAAAATGTAACGCCTCCACATCTAGTGTGTCACAAGTGGGTTTTGCATTTACAGAAAAATTATTTCCATTATCGCTTTAAAACGCTTCCAAATCAGTATGCTGTTCTATTCTAAAGAAAACTGGAGAATGAAAACATGAAGAACAGGAATGAAGACCGCAAAAGGCGAGAAGTTATTTTACCCGTGTTGCTGGAAAGCGGATTCACCCGCAAAGATTTTCTTCCAGAACAAATCTTTTAAATCTTACATAAAAGCAGAGCGAATGAATCTTGGCGTTCAATTTTAGAGCACTTTAGATTCCAAGCTAACAAAGGCACGGTGGCTCAGTGGTTAGCACCGCTGCCTCACAGCGCCGGGAATCCGGATTCGATTCCACCCTCGGACGACTGCCTATGTGGAGTTTGCACGTTTTCTCCGTGGGTTTTCTCCCACAGTCCAAAAATGTGCAGGCTAGCTGAATTGGCTATGCTAAATTGCAGATTGCGTACAGGATGTGTAGGCTAGGTGGGTTATAGGGGGATGGGATGGTCCGAGGGTCGGCGTGGAGTTATTGGCCCAAATGGCTTCTTTCCACACTCTAGGAATTCTACGAACAATGGTTGAGAAAGACCATCATTACCCACAAAAAGTTGGAATAGCCACACCACTAAGATTAAATGCTGTTAATTGTTCGCTTTAATTTATCGGTTGTATTTACCACTGCCATTTGCCATGTTTGTTGAAATCACTAAGTTTCCCCTCCACGTACAAATGATTTGTGCTAAAGCTTGCGTAAAACAGGGTATTAGGATGGTGTACCTACGCCCTGGTAAATCCTCATGCCAGCACGCGAATATGGATGAGGACCGTTCAGTGGTAAACTCATTTCGTTGGAGGATTCCTCCCCCAGTTTCCTGATTCACCTGCTGCTTCGCAGAGATGGATCGGCAACACTAGAGACAAAAAAAAACTGCAGATGCTGGAATCCAAGTTAGACAAACAGGAGGCTGGAAGAACACAGCAAGCCAGGCAGCGTCTGGAGGAAAGGAGAAGTCAACCTTTCAGATATCACCCTTCTTCTATTCCTGCACAAGGAGGGGCAAGCGAGGCTGATTACATATAATTCATATCAAATCACCCTGCTCTGACAGTCCTCGGTGAGACTACTGATCGAGTGAACAGGATTTGAATAAAACAGATCACACTCACCACCCTGTAAAATCTATCCCTAATGCCTCTACTAAACGTCTACAAAAAAAACTTAGGTTGCACGTGTTGGAAGTCCCACGGGAACATCAGTGACTGAACGAGGTATTTTCACTCAAGACTCAAATGAAAGCTGAACAGGTGTAGCTCGCACTCTACAAATGTCTTTATTAGTTTGGCTGCAAAGACAGACCCTCTGCATTTTAAATAAAGTACCGTTAAGTTACTCATTTATTCCACACGCCTTTTAAAAATGTTTGCACCTCACCACCACTCTGGTCTGAATAAAGAGCAACGTTTTCCCTAGGGCTGTTAACATCCACGCCAAGGGATTTTTAAAAGAAAACATTCGTGGTTGGATGTGGGTACCATTGGGTAGCGCAGCATTTATTGCCCAGAGGGTCGTTAAGGGTTAACTACATTGCTGGGAGTCTGGAGTTACATGTGGAGCAGACCAAGTAACGATGGCAGTTTCCATTCTCAAAAGGACATTAGTGAACCAGACGGGTTTTCATAATTCTTAAAATTCAGATTTTTTTTGTTTTCAATTCAAATTTTACCTTCTGCCAGTGGAATTCGAGCCCACATCCCCACATTTAAACTAGGTTTCTGGATTAATAGTCTAATGTCAATACTATTAAGCCAATCCCTTGCCCATTTAGTCAATCTGAACAAAAAAAGTTCATAAAACCGATCAAGAAAGCCTCCGTTACTTAATGAGCCAGAGCACGCGACGTTGAATCAAAATAAAACTCAGGTTAAAAAGTCACGAGGTGTAAAGTTCAGCTACTTCCAGTCTGGAATATTAGTCTGAAAGTTTGTTCTAGTGGCGAGAGTCTCGTTGTGGGGATGGAGTAAATGCCGGCAATTTCTTCCCACTTCCTCTAAGACGAGGAAAGGGGAATTCGGCTCAGCTTCAGCTAACACCATGGCTCAATTTAGGACAGTGCTCCAGCTCCTGAGCCGAGCTTGGTTCCGAGCTCTGCATGCCGGGATCTGAGAGCTGGTTGTTACCACCACCAGAGGAGGAGATTTTCAGGCGTAGTTTGTGTGGTAAGCTCCTCAGCCAGGCTGACTCACCACTGTTCCTAACTTGCTGAGTAGCACCTGTATCTGGCTGCTTGTCAACTGGGGGGCCCGACGGCAGTTGCAGCGCCACCAGGTGAGCCCTGAGCCGGCAGTTCTCTTCCAGTAGCTCCAACAACCGCTGCTCCAACACTAACTCCCTGTAGCGCCGCTTCTGGCGCGACCTCCGCGCCGCTTCGTTGTTGCGGCGTCGCCGCTCCCAGTAAACTGTGTCCTTCAGCTCTTCCGGAGTGAATTCGCGGCTCCGGCGGGCAAGGGGAGCCATTCCTCGCGAGCAGGGAGACACACTCGACACTGTGGCCATCATTCCCATACATCAACCTCCCTTCATATACACACACCCCGGGCCTCTAGCTGCACTTTTGTGCTTGCTGCCGGTCTCAGCTCCGCCTCTACTGCGGATCTGGCTTCCGCTTAGGTTTCTCATCGGCCGTTAAACCGCCGGCTCAGACCAACACCTCTGTGGTCACTGCAAGATGCAAAAAGTGACCTCCTAACAACAGAGACAAATCTGTTGTGACAAACACCCACCCGACAGTGCATATAAACCTAGTGTGTAGTGCCCTAGCTCAATGGGAGAAATGCTGGGAGAACACCAGGTGAAATTCCCTTTAACAATTTCACAAAACATAGGAATTTAGGGCATTTTCGGAGCTTCTGGCACTTTAGGGTTTAACAATTGTGCACTTCCCTTTTTTTACAAAAATCAGTTGGAAACCCGGACTGGCGAGTGGAAAATAAAACATCTGAGGAAGGAGCCGAGAAGCCCAGAATGTCAATGTATCCTTTGTCCACGCAGACCTGTGGAATTTGAATGATGTAGGACCGAGCTCTCTCTTGAGATTTTGATCTGTCGCACACTAGCATGGAGAAATTTAGCATATATCCAGATTTAGTGGCGGAGGTGGGGGAAACAAATATATTAAACCAGATCAACGAAGCAAAGCTGGTCATAGCCAGAAAAGAATGAATCAAAGTCATGGTCGAATGCATTGTTGCGGATCTTTGAGAATCTTTGCTTTCTAGAACGTCGAAAAATTACCTATCAATAGGCTGCAGACACAAGAAGTTAAGTGCTTAGACTATTATTATCCAGATGTACTAACACTATTTAAACGTGAAGATGATCAGGGAATGATTTGGAACAATGTGGTTTGGCATTATTAAACTGCAAGACTCCATGCATCATTTTTGGGAAAACTTGCTTGCTTGGAGGTCCAGTACATACGTATGCAAAATGCAGCTTGACAATACATTGCCTGCAGCAGGAACATTTTAGTTCAACATTTGAAAGTTATGTTCATCTCTTCATTGAGCTTGTTCCGCATAGGGTGATACACTGAACATTGTGATTCCCAAGAACTTTCACCAGCCATACCATCTTCTGGAAGAGGAAAAATTAACGGAAAGAAACAAAAAATGCTGGATAGACTCAGCAGGTCTGGCAGCTTTGGAGAGAAATCAGTTAACATTTCAGGTTGAGCAACCCTTCTTCAGAACACAAAATATTTCAAATGTGGCCCAACTAAAGTTTTCGTATAGCTGTAACATGATTTGCCAATTTTTGTATTCTATACCCTGACCAATGAAGGCAACCTTACTGTATGCCTTTTTGACTATCTTATCCACTTGTGTCAGAGATAAAAGGTACTGCAGATGCTGGAGAATCCGAGATAACAAGCGTGGGGCTGGATGAACACAGCAGGTCAAGCAGCATCATAGGAGCAGGAAAACTTGACGTTTCGGGCCTAGACCCTTCATCAGAAATGGGGGAGGGGAAGAGGGTTCTGAAATAAATAGGGAGAGAGGGGGAGGCGGATAGAGGAGAGGATAGGTGGAGAGGAGGCAGACAAGTCGAAGAGGCAGGGATGGAGCCAGTAAAGGTGAGTGTAGGTAGGGGGGTAGGGAGGAGATAGGTCAGTCCAGGGAGGACGGACAGGTCAAGGGGGTGGGATGATGTTAGTAGATAGGAGATGGGGGTGTGGCCTGAGATGAGAGGAAAAACAGGTTAGGGAGGTGGAGATGAGCTGGGCTGGTTTTGGGATGCGGTTGGGGGAGGGGAGATTTTGAAGCTTGTGAAATCCACATTGATACCATTGGGCTGCAGGGTTCCCAGGCTGAATATGACTTGTTGTTCCTGCAGCCTTCGGGTGGCATCACTGTGGCATTGCAGGAGGCCCAGGATGGACATGTCGTCTGAGGAATGGGAGGGGGAGTTGAAATGGTTCGCGACTGGGAGGTGCAGTTGTTTGTTGCGAACTGAGTGCAGGTGTTCTGCAAAGCGGTCCCCAAGCCTCCGCTTGGTTTCCCCGATGTAGAGGATGCCACAACGGGTACAGCGGATGCAGTATACCACAATGGCAGATGTGCAGGTGAACATCTGCCTGATGTGGAAAGTCTTCTTGGGGCCTGGGATTGGGGTGAGGGAGGAGGTGTGGGGTCAGGTGTAGCACTTCCTGCGGTTGCAGGGAAAAGTGCTGGGTGTGGTGGGGCTGGAGGGGAGTGTGGAGCGGACAAGGGAGTCAATCGCATCCCAAAACCAGCCCAGCTCATCTCCACCTTCCTAACCTGTTTTTCCTCTCACCTATCCCCTCCTCCCACCTCAAGCCCCACCCCCATCTCCAATCTACTAACATCATCCCACCCCCTTGACCTGTCCGTCCTCCCTGGACTGACCTATCTCCTCCCTACCCCCCTACCTACACTCACCTTCACTGGCTCCATCCCCGCCTCTTCGACTTGTCTGCCTCCTCTCCACCTATCCTCTCCTCTATCCGCCTCCCCCTCTCTCCCTATTTATTTCAGAACCTTCTTCCCCTCCCCCATTTCTGATGAAGGGTCTAGGCCCGAAACGTCAAGTTTTCCTGCTCCTATGATGCTGCTTGACCTGCTGTGTTCATCCAGCCCCACGCTTGTTATCCACTTGTGTCGCTGCTTTCAGGGAACTGTGGACTGCACACCTAGATCTCTCTGTCTGTTAGCGCTACTAAGGATTCTGCCATTTACTGTTTACTTCCCTCTTGCATTAGATGTATCAAAATGCATCGCCTCTCATTTGTCTGGATTAAACTCCGTCAGCGATTTTTCCGCCCGGTCTCTAATCTATTTATATCCTGCTGTATCCTCTGGCAATTGTTCTCATTATCCACAGTTCCCCCCTCTCCCCCAATCTTGGTATCATCTGCATACTTATCATTCAGACTACCCATATTCTCTTTCAAATCATTTATATACATGTTACAAACAACAGGGATCCCAGCACTGATCCATGCAGAACACCAATTTTTACAGATCTCACATCAGAAAAACACTCTTCCACCGCAACTCTCTGTCTTCTAAGACTAAGCCAGTTCTGTGTGCTCATCTCGTCAGCTCACCGTGTTCCCATGTGACTTCACCTTTTGTATTAGCCTGCCTTGAGGGACCTTGTCAGATGCCTTGTTAAAGTCAATATAAACATCTACCTGCTGCATTCATGAATCATTGTTGTCACTTCCTCTAAAGTCAATCAACTTTAAGACGTGATCCTCCCTGCACAAAGTCATGCTACCGATCTCTAAAAGTTGATATTTTTCCAAATGTGAGTAAATCCTATAGTTGAGGATCTTCTCCAATAATTTCCCTACCTTCAATGAAAGGCTCACCAGCCTGTAATTTTCTGAATTATCCCTGTTGCCCTTCTTAAACAAAGGACCAATGTTAGCTGTTATCCAGTCCTCTGAAACCTCTCCTGTGACTAAAAAGGATACCAAGATTTTGTACAAGGCTCCAGAAATGTCCTCACTTGCCTCCCTCAACATTCTGGGATAGATCCCATCTGGTCCTGGTAACTTGCAGACTTAATGCTTTTCAAAACACTCAACATCTTTTTTTATATTGACATGCCCTAGAATATCAACATATAGAGGCAGCACAGTGGCTCAGTGATTAGCACTGCTGCCTCACAGCACCAGGAACCAGGGTTTGATTCCACCCTCGGGGGACTGTGTGTGGAGTTTGCACTCTCCCCATGTCTGCGTGGGTTTACTCCGGGTGCTCTGGTTTCCTCCAACAGTCCAAAGATAGGCAGGCTAGGTGGATTGGCCATTTAGATTGCCCGTAGTGTTCAGGATGTGTAGTTTGGGTGGGTTATGGGGGTTGGGTCTGGGTGGGATGCTCTGAGGGTCAGTGTGGACTTGTTGAGATCTATGATCATACCCCTCCTGAGACTCACCATCCACCATATCCTTCACCTGTGAATACCAATGCAAATTATTCATTAAGGACCTCACCCACTTACTCTAGCTCCACGCACAAATACCCTCCAGTCTTTGAGTTTGCCTACCCTTTCCCTAGCTATCCTATTGCTCCTTATATATGTATAAAACACCTGGGATTTTCCTTAATCATATTTGCCCAGGACATTTCATGGCCCCTTTGAGTCCTGCTAATTCCTTATTTGACTTCTTACCTTCTATCTTCGTATTCTTCAAAGCTCTGTTTTTCTTTAGTTTCCTAAACCTTACATATGCCTCCTTTTTGACTAAGCTCTCAATTTTGCCTGTCATCCAAGGTTCATGAATCTTGCCATCTTTATCCTAATCAGTTGCCTCTGAATGATTCCCACACACCAGATGTGGATTAATCCTCAAACAGTTGCTTCCATATTAAGACCATAAGACATAGGAGCAGAAATTAGCCATTTGGCCCATCGAGTCTGCTCTGACATTCAATCATGGCTGATAAGTTCCTCAACCCCATTCTCCTGCTTTCTCCCCATAACCCTTGATCCCCTTGATAATTAAGAACCTATCTATTTCAGTCTTAAATGTACTCAATGACCTGGCCTCCACAGTCTTCTGTGGCAGTGAATTCCATAGATTCACCACTATCTGGCTGAAGAAGTTTCTCCTTATCTCCGTTCTAAAAGGTCTTCCCTTTACTCTAAGGCTGTGCCCTCGGGTCCTAGTCTCCTACCAATGGAAGCACCTTCCCGACATCCACTCTGTCCAGGCCATTCAGTATTCTGAAAGTTTCAATTAGATCTCCCCCCATCCTTCTAAACTCCAATGAGTATAGTCCCAGAGTCCTCAAACATTCCTCGTATGTTAAGCTTTCCATTCCTGGGACCATTCTCGTGAACCTCCTCTGAACCCACTCCAGGGCCAGTACCCAGTACATCCTTCCTGAGATATGGGGCCCAAAACTGTGCACAATACTCCAAATGTGGCCTGACCAGGGCCTTATAAAGCCTCAGTAACGCATCCCTGCTTTTATATTCAAGTCCTCTCAAAATAAATGGCAACATTGCATTGCCTTCCTGACTACTGACTCAACCTGCAAGTTTACCTTGAGAGAATCCTGGACTAGAACTCCCAAGTCTCTTTGCAGTTCAGACTTCTGAATTTTCTCCCCATTTAGAAAATAGTCCATTCTTTTGTTCTTCTTACCAAAGTGCATGACCTTACGATGCCACTTCTTTGCCCACTCTCCTAACCTGTCCAAATCCTTCTTCAGCCTCACCACCTCCTCAATACTACCTGTCCCTCTACCTATCTTTGTATCATCTGCAAACTTAGCCAGAATGCCCACAGTTCCTTCATCTAGATCATTAATGTACAAAGTGAAAAGTTGCAGTCCAAACACTGATCCTTGCGGAACACCACTTGTCACCAGCCGCCATCCTGAGAAAGATCCCTTTGTCCCTACTCTCTGCTTTCTGCCAGACAGCCAATCTTCTATCCATGCTAGCACCCTGTCTTTAACACCATGGTCCCTTATCTTACTCAGCAGCTTCCTGTGTGGCACCTTATCAAAGACCTTCTTGAAGTCCAGGTAGATAACATCCATTGGCTCTCCTTGGTCTACCCTGCTTTTTACTTCCTTGAAGAATTCTAGCAGATTTGTCAGGCATGACCTCCCCTTGATGAAACCATGCTGACTTTGCCCTATTTTCCTCTACACTTCCAAATATTCAGAAATCTCATCCTTTACAATGGACTCCAAAATCTTACCCACGACCAAGTTTAGGCTAATTGGCCTGTAATTGTCCATCTTTTGCCTTACTCCATTTTTAAACAGGGGTGCCACAGTAGCAATTTTCCAGTCCTCTGGGACACTCCCTGACTCTAGTGATTCCTGAAAGATCACCACTAATGTTTCCACTATCTCTTCAGCTATTTCCTTTAGAACTCTGGTGTGTAGTCCATCTGGTCCAGGTGATTTGTTCACCTTCAGGCCAATCAGTTTTGCTAGCACCTTTTTTTGGTGATGACCACCATACTCAGCTCCACCCCCAGAATCTCTTGAATTTTTGGGATATTTCCACTGTGAAGACTGATGCGAAGTAATTATTCAGTTCCTCAGCCATTTCCTTGATCCCCACTACTATCTCTCCACCGTCATTTTCCAGTGGTCCAATGTCCACTTTTGCCTCTCTTTTGCCCTTTATATACCTAAAGAAACTCTTACAGTCTTCACTTATATTACTGGCTAGCTTACCCTCACACTTAATCTTCTCCCTCCTTATTTCGTTTTTTGTTACACTCTGTTGGTCCTTGTAAGTTTCCCAGTCCTCTAGTTTCCCACTGCCCTTCGCCACATTATATGCTTTCTCCTTTGCTTTTATGCTATCCCTGACTTCCTTAGTCAGCCATGGTTGCCTTATTCTCCCTGTACCATGCTTCTTTTCCCTAGGGATGAATTTTTGCTGCATCTCCTGAATTACTCCCAGAAACTCCTGCCATTGCGGTTCCACTGTCTTGCCTGCTAGGCTCCTCTTCTAGTCAATTCCGCTCAGCTTCTCCCTCATACATCTGTAGTCACCTTTATTCCTCAGTTCCTGCCTGATATTTGTGGTAGTTAGCCTGCTCCCAATTTAGTACTTTCATGTGAGGACTACTTTATCCATAAGTAACTTAAAACTTACAAAATTATGGTGACTGAACCCAGAATGCTTCCCCACTGAAACTTTGATATTTGGCCGGACTCATTTGCCAATATCAGGTCTAGTGTGGCACCTTCCCTCATTGTAATATTTGCATATTCTTTCAAAAAGCTGTCCAGGACATACCTAACGAATACCCCCCATCCAAGCCTCTGGTACTAAGGGAGTCCCAGTCAATATAGGGGAAGTTAAGATCACAACAACCCTGTTGTTTTCAGTTTTCCATAATTTGTCCACATATCTGTTCCTCTATCATCTGCTGGCTTTTGGGAGGCATGTTGTAGAATCCCATCAAAGTAATTGAACCCTTCTTATTGCTGAGCTCTACCCATATTGCCTCGCTGAAGAGTTCTCCAAGGTGTCCTCCCTCAGTACAACTTTGGTATTCTCCCAACTCAGTAACACAACTCTCCCACTTCTTACCTCTCTATCTCACCTGAAACATCTGAATCCTGGAACTTTAAGCTGCCAGTCTTGTCCCTCTCTCAACCGTCTCTGTAGTAGCTACAACATCAAAGTTATATGGATTAATCCAAGTTCCCAGCTCATTTGCATAATCTGTTAAACTTTTCACATTAAAACAAATATGTTAGACTGCCTGTCTTGCTGTGTTCATTAACCTATCCCTGTCTGTTCTTCCTTTCAGTCTTACTGACCTTAGTCTTTGACTCCTCCTCAGTCATTTTACTTGTTGTGCTACTGCTCTGGTTCTAAAACCACTGGCCCCCTGACCCCCCACCCCAATTTAAATCCTTACAAATGGTAATGGAAAACTTCTATGCTCGGATATTGGTGCCCCTTCAGTATAGGTGCAACCCATTCTTCTTGTACGGGTCCCCCGTGCCCCAAAAGATATCCCAATAATCCACATACCTGAAGTCTCCCTCCTATGCTAGCTCTTAAGCCACATATTTATAGCTACAATCTTCCCATTCCTAGCCTCACTGGCACATGGCACAAAAAGTAATCCTGAGATTACAACTCTAGAGGATTTTCAACTTCTTACCCAATTCCCTAAACTCCCTTTGCAAGGCCTCATCTCTCTCTCTGCCTTTGTCATTAGAACCAATACGGACCACAACCTGCTCATCCTCCCCCTTCCGTATATCCTGTACCCACTCAGAGACATCCTTGATCCTGACCCCAAGGAGGCAACCCATAATCCTGGAGTCTTGCTTGTGCCCACGGAAATGCTTATCTGCGCCCCTGACTGTAGAGTTCGCTGTCACTACTGCTGGCATACACTTGAAAGCTCGCTCTTGTACAACAGTGCCAGCATGGTAGTACTGATTTGCTGGCTGCTGCTTTCCCCTGATCAGCCATCCCCCCCGTAGTATCTAAAAGTTTGAGAGGGAAATTGCCAAAGAGGACTCCTGCACTACCTGCCCATGCTTACTCACCTTCATGGTGGTCATCCAACTTCTCTTCTTGAAGTGTTCCTCATTTCCCACATATTGCAGGAAAAGTGTTCCACAGGGTTGAGTTCTCCTTCCATTTCAAACCTTATCAACCAAATTAACCCTGTCAACTACAGATAATAACCCAAGAACTGCATACACAACCTTACTCACTCATCACCAAACTCGTGTCTCACTCCCACTCTCTATTCCAGGCAGACTACAACCAGAAAAAGTAAGTACTTTATCTCTCTTCAGATACTACTCACTCAGTCTGCAAGCCTGGTTCCTGAGCAGTCAAGCTGATGTCACTTTTTGAGATGTGATGTCACCTCTGGTGCTTCACTCCTAGATTCAACTCCACTTTGCTGTTGTTAACCCCTAGGTTCACTTTCCTTCATTTGTTGCTGCTCCTGTCACTGGTCAGACTGTCTTATTCAAGAGCACTGTTTGCATCCAGGTTTGCTGTCATTTGCACTGCCGCTGCTGTTCAGATTGACCATATTTTTGTAGCTGGTTCAGTTTCTGGTTAACGGTAACCTCCAAGACTTTGATAGTGGGGTATTCAGCAATATTAATGTAACTGAAGAGCAGGGGTAGATGGTTAGATTATCTCTTTTTTGAAGATGGTCAGTGGTTGTGTGGCACAAATATCACTTGCCACTTATCAGACCAAGCCTAAATGTTGTCCAGGTCTTGCTGCATTTGGACACTGACTGCTTCAGTGTCTGAGAGGTTGTGAAAAGTGCTGAATATTGTTCAATCATCAGTGAACACTCCCACTCCTGACCTTATGGAGGGAGGGCCATAGTTGAAGCTGGGATGAGATGACTGATCTCCAACATTCACAAACATTTTTATGTCAGTCATGATTCAATTCAGTGGAGGTTTCTTCTGCAGATTTCCACTGAGTCTAGTTGTGGTGAGCTCATTGATAACATACTGACTCAAATGTGGCTTTGATATCAAGATCAGTCATTTTAATCAACACCTTCAGCTGACCAGGGAATAGTACAAAAACATCAAAATAAAGTTTAAAAACTTGTCTTTGGACAGTTTTCCATAATGCAGCAACTGATAATGAAGTCAAAAATACTGTAAAACTTTTTCATAAAAGCTAAGTGTTATGCAGAAATTTAGTCTTGTCTGAATTTAGTCTGAATGGCTGTAATTAAATATTTTGCATCATAACCAATGAGACTGCTTTGTTTTACAGACTGTGCAGTAAAATTAGAAAAGTTGGAATAATAGATCAAAAACATTGTAACTTGTATTAGCATGGATTAAAATGTTGTTTTATTTATGGGCTGATGCAATTCCTGCTGAGGTCTACAAGGCTGCAGGCCTATGGTCAAGAAGCTCACTGATCCCTTTCAGTCTTTCAGTGGCAGCAAGTAAACATCCTGCAAGAATACAAAAAATCCAATTTGTCCACTTGTAGCAGGAGAAAGAAATCTGTTACTCATTCAACATGCTCAGAGGAATTGTACTCCTCTCCATCACCAGAATTCATCTAAATCACACGAAAAAATATGTAACCTGGATCTGCTGACAATGCATTTTCAGAAAACTATTGTTTCTTAAGTCTCCTGCAGTAAAGTCAGTAAAAACAAACGGAAAATCCACAATTTAAAATCACTAAGGTAGTCAATGATGGTGTTCACGTAGTAAAGGTCGAATAAGCTCTCCCAGTGTATACACTGGGATACTTATTTATCTCTGCCATTAGTTCTTTAGACTGAAACACAGAAGACTAAAACTTCAGAGTAAAGCTGAATTTAGGGTTTTTTTTTCTAAAACGTTGCGCAATCCATGTAAAATTGGATTATTTGAGGATGAAAGAACTGCATGAAAACAAAACAGTGAAAGTATTTATTTAATTGTATATAAGATATTGATAGGAAGATACAGGACTCACTTGAAAGTGACTTACACCAGATGTAGCTGATTACCAAAAACACAATCTTTTGCAAGGAACTGTATTTGTATGGTGTATAATGACTTTATTTGAAATGCTATGTGGTTTGGCTTACAAAATATATAAACATTGTGCTCATGTGTTTAGTAATTACCTCCATTTAAACTAAACAGGAAAGTTAAAGATCTGTTAATAAAGGGGAAATCAAACTAAGTGAAACAAGTATTCACTTAGTGGGTTTCCAGTTAAGTTATAGAATCAAACTTTTGTTTCATTACAGGTATATGTCAAAAGACTATGCCATGAGACATAAATTACAATTAAAGCCTTGAGATTTTTAAAAATATGAAATGCAAACTTTGTTTTCTGTACAGCATACTTTAAAAGGTAACAAAAGAACGGATCCAAAATGCAAAATTGTTTGCCAAGAGAGACAGGCAGTTTGACCAATTAGTAGGATTTTTGTTACAAAACACATTTTCTTATTTTTGTATTTACAAAGAATATTTCACTTAATATTTAAAAGTGTAAGCTTGTAATTAATATCTGACAACTAAAATAAAGAACAAGGCAGTCATAAGCAATGATTTGTTGGTTAGTATGAAATACAAATGTTATAGTTTGGTTTATAATGTTCTTTCTTCTCAGTGTTGCCTTGGAACAAAGAGCAGGCACCTCTTCTGCCAGATGCCACACAGTAGCTATCTGCACACCAGTTCTCTTTCGTAAAATGATAAGATATTTTGAATTCTAGTTTCATTCTCCTTCCTCCCTGGGCACATTTCTTCATGTTGTTTATGTTCAGTCTGTTTCACTTCAGTCACAAGTTGATTGACTACTGGGAGCCAGGAGGCATTTACAATACTGTTAAAATCCCCAGAATATCCTTTCTTTGCATTCTACTAACATGTTTATAAAACTACTATGGAGTAACAACATTCAAGTGTACAAATGTGTACAATGAAAGTACCTCCACTGAGAATTTTTGTTTTATTTATTCACTTGTGGTTGGAGGACTTTTTTTTCCTCACATGCATGAGCTTTTACTTCATGAAGTGTGTTTTATTACAGTTCAATGTACAAGCATATAGTGTTATATAAATATGAAGTATTGCTCGACAATGTAAAGTTGCACAGCAACATTAGAAAAACAAAACTACTCAGTTCAGTCGAGTCACAAACCTCGGTAACATATTTCAGTCCAAATCTGCAACACCACCTACTTTTGCCATCTGCATGCATTCCACTGAAAAGCGAATATAAATTGTAAGAATCAGGATTTTCTTACTGCGCCAGCTGCAAATAACAAATTCAAGGGCAGCCTAACACAAAATGACAGGGTACAGACAGATTGTATCCGTGTCATTAATGAAAATAATTTTTTGAAAGAAAAATAATAAAAATTTATAAGTTTAACACTTCGCTGTTTCACATACCTTCTTTTGTTATCATTCATGTTTTAGTAATAATTAAGCATCTTTTTCTGGAAAAAATAGTTTATGCTTCTGATTCCGCTTCCACATCAGCTGTTTGTGGTAGGTCAGCATCACCAAGTAATTCTGTTTCCGGCACCAACATTTCATCATCTTGGAGACTCTCAGAAGCCGGTATTTCATCTGCAATAGTGGATTCATTAGGTTCATTTTCTACACCATTTGATTGGTCTGGGATCAAAGCAATACGATCTGTTCCAGATGCATTTGAGGGTGCTGTTGTTACATAACCTGTGCTTGTGGAGCCACTTCCACTGTTGTGGGAACCTGACTTTGGTACCATTTGTGGGGGTAACTGTTGAGCCATCTGCATCTGGATTTGCATTGGATAATAATTCGGCAAATAGGCACCATAAGCTGGCATTGGCTGATAACCATTTACTGGAATGTACAATTGGGGTGGTGGAACCATTGGTCGTATCTGTCCCTTTACTGGTATGAACTGAGGTGGGGGAAAATGTGTTTTTTGCTTTGGTCCCACATATCTTGCATTGCTAACATTACTGACAGGACTGGTGCTGAGGGAGCTAGTCTGTGTTGCATTACTGCTCCCAGAAGGAGGAGCCGAGCTGTTATAATTGGACAGATTTTCCCATGTTCGGAGTCGTGTGTGGATATCTTTAAACCGTGGTCTTCTTGATGGAATTTCATGCCAGCATTCCAGCATCAGACTGTATACCCAGGCTGGGCAGTCATCTGGACAGGGCAATACATGACGGTTTCTTATCATTTCGATGACATCTTGATTTGAATACCCACAATATGGTTGCAGGCCATAGCCAAATATTTCCCATGCCACTACCCCAAAAGACCATATGTCAGAATCAACAGAAAATTTGCCATATATTATAGCTTCAGGTGGCATCCAGCGGATCGGTAGAAGTGAACTTCCCATCAGCTTGTAGTAATCTGCAGAGTAAACCTCCCTGAAAATGCCCAAATCAGATATTTTTATATGTAGTTTATCACAGACTAAGACATTCCTGGTGGCAAGATCCTTGTGTATGACATGGTGGTTGGATAGGTATTCCATGCCTGCTGCAATCTGAGTCACAATGTGCAGGAAGTCAGCTGGCTCCAGCGCAGACTTCACTGTCCTGTCATCATCACTGCTTCCAACATCTGAATGTGGTGAACGCATCACTAGAAATTCATGGAGGTCACTCTGGGAAGGGTAACAAAAGATCATGCTCATGGGCTGTTCTTTAGTCACTATACCAAGAAGGCAAACAATATTTGGATGCTGTAGCCTAGATCGCATCAAAGCTTCATGTTTGAATTCTTCTCTAAGAGTCATTTCAGTTTTATCCTTCATTGTTTTAATTGCTATAACTTGTGCTTGTTCACCAGGGCCTGTGCTGTACAGATGTCCCTTATAAACTTTCCCAAACCGATCCTCTCCAAGTTCTTCCATAAACCGCACTGCAGACAGACAGATATCTTTCAATTTCACCTAGAAAGATGATCCAAAAGAAACTGGTTAACAAAAAGAAAAACAGGTAGACCTTCTCTAATGTACAATGCACATGGAATTGAGCTGGTCAGTTATAATTAAAGTTTCCAATTAATTTGGAAGGTCACAAACAATAACTCCAACAAACCAGTGGAATAGGGTTACAATAAATGGTAACTTATTTATACTTCTTTCAGTTATAGATTACTCGGTGCTGTACTTAACATGTCAGTTTTCTTAGTACAGCTGAATTAGACTTATCACCAACGATAAGCATATTTACAAAATGTCTAGTTAATCCACAATAAAAGTTTTTGAGAAGATTTGTAGCTCGGGTTGTGGATGAGGCTGCAGACTTGCTCGCCGAGCCGGTATGTTTGATTGCAGACGTTTTGTCACCCTGCTAGGTAACATCATCAGTGTGCCTCTGGTAAAACCACCAGAGGCACACTGATGATGTTGCCTAGTAGGGTGATGAAACATCTGCAATCAAACACACTGGCTCAGTGAGCAAGTCTGCAACCTAACTCACTATAACTTAAAATAATTGAAAATTGTATTTAAAAACTATGCTAACCATTTAATAGCCTAATTGATGTACATCAGTCAGTTTCTTGGGGGGTTAAATATTTTTGATTGGTTGAAAAAAAATGTCAAAAGTATAGCTACTAAGGTATTTGAACCAAGGAATATACCAATATTTAGGATCTACCGAGAAATGGTGATGACGAATAAATCTGGAAAAGCATAGCTGTGATTTTCACTCTTATTAAATGGTTTGTTGCAAAGCTTAATTAGAAATGATGGGATAAAAGGTACTGCAGATGCTGGAGAATCCGAGATAACAAGGCGTGGGGCTGGATGAACACAGCAGGCCAAGCAGCATCATAGGAGCAGGAAAACTTGACGTTTCGGGCCTAGACCCTTCATCAGAAATGGGGGAGGAGAAGAGGGTTCTGAAATAAATAGGGAGAGACGGGGAGGCGGATTGAAGATGGATAGAGAAGGGGATAGGTGGAGAGGAGACAGACAAGTCAAAGAGGCAGGGATGGAGCCAGTAAAGGTGCTTGACTTTCAATCCTTTAGCACCCCCAACCCCAGAATCTGTCAGGTAGAAGAAATTACAATACCCACTTCTGTCACCAAAATGTCATATAGGTGGAAGAAGGGTCATGATAGGTCAAGAAATTTCCCTATGGACCTTCTCACCTAAAACCTAATTGGTGAGGTGACAAGGAAGCAAGTATCTTTTCAGGGCCAACTCTCAATTATATCCTCGTCTCAACACCTCTCCTGCCACCTCCACAGAGAGGGAAATTTCATCCATCGTTCTGCGCAAAGATAATAACATTGCCACTAAGTCAAGATAACACATGAACTGAAAATCAAGTAACAATATTAAAATATCATGAAGTGAACGTAACATTACCTGTTTGTGAGGGCTGATGAGTGGCATTTCCATATCCTGACTGGGAGATGCCATCAGCTGGCGCCGCTGTGGAGAAGGTGTAGATGCCTTCTGTTTGTTTCGACACATACAGATTAGGAAAAATAACAAAGCTATGACCAATGGAATGGCAATGCTAGGGATGAGTATGTAGAGGATTTCCATTTTGCTATTTTCACGTGGATCTGTAGAAATAAATAGATCAACATGCTGCTGTATTGCACAGAATTCCTTTAAGGATAATAATTTAATTCTCTTTTGAATGATTTGAATGCACGTGCCTCCACCATACCCTGGAGCATTGCATTTCATATCTTAACCACTCACTGTATAAAATAGTTTGTGCCATTACTTCTTTTTCCAATTATCTTACATCAGTGCCCTCTGATCCTTCCATCAACAGGACACTCTCTCCCTATCTACACTGTTTAGAACCCCTCATGATTGGGAGTGCCTCTACGAAATCTCAACTTTCTCTTCTCCAACAATAAAAGTCACAACTTCTTCAATTCATTTAACTGAGGTTCTCATCCATGGAACCATTCTCGTGAATATTTTTCTGCACCCTCTCATATACTTGCACATTCTTTATAAAGTGTGGCATGGGGAACTGAACACAATTATCCTGTTGAGGACAAATCAATATTTTATACAGTTTAATATCATTTCCTTGCCTTTGTTCTTTATGCCCCTATCATTAAAGCTCAAGATACTGCGTGCTTTATAAACTGCTCTCTCAACTTGCCCTGCCACCTTCAAGGATTTATGCAAATATACACACAGGTCCCTCTTCTGCACACACTCTAGAACTGTATTTATTTCATACTGTCTCCCCACTTGCTTCCTACTGAAATGAATCACTTTACACTTCTTATATTAATTTTATCTCCCACTTGTCAGCCCATTCTATGTCCTTTTGAAATTCAATAATATTCTCCTTAGAGTTTACCACAGATCCCAAGTTTTGGAAAGTTTGTTATTGTGTCCTATTTACTGAGGTCTAAGGTTATTAATGTATGCTGGGAAGAGCAGGGGGTGCAACTGGGAAACACAATTGTAAATGTTCTTCTAGTCTGAAAGCAATGTTTAAATGTTATTTTGTTTTCTACCACCCAACTAATTTTATATTATTGTTGCTACTGTCCCTTTCAGTCCTTCAGCACTAAATGTAGACTCAAGTCTGTTGTGCAGCACATTTTCATGCGCCTTTTGGAAATATATGTACATCAAGTCAAAAGCATTATGCTCTTGTGGAAATCTCAAAAAAACTCAAGTATGGTTGTGAAACATGGTTTGCACTCAAGAAATCTGTACTAGCTTTCCTAAGTTAACCTACCTTGCCCAAATGACTCTTAATCTTATCCCAAATTATTATTTCTAGAAGTTTCCTTATCACTTAGGCTAAATTGACTGGCCTATAGTTGTTGGGCTTGCCCTTTTACCGTTTTCGAACAAGGTTGTAACATTTACAACCTTGGGGCAGCATAGTGGCTCAGTGGTTAGCACTGCTGCATCACATCGCCAGGGACCCGGGTTCAGTTCCACCCTCGGGCGACTGTGTGTGGAGTTTGCACATTCTCCCTGTGTCTGCGTGGGTTTCCTCCAGGTACTCTGGTTTCCTCCCACAGTCCAAAGATGTGCAGGCAAGGTGGATTGGCCATGATAAACTGCCCATAGTGTTCAGGGATGTGTAGCTTAGGTGGGTTATAAGTGGATGGGTCTGGGTGGGATGCTGCAAGGGTTGGTGTGGACTTGTTGGGCCGAAGGGCCTGTTTCCACACTGTAGGGATTCTATGTAACTTACAGTTTTCCAGTCCTCTGGTACCATTCATATATCAAAAGAAGATGAGAAAATTATGGCTAGTGTCTCTGTAATTTCCACTCTTGCTTTCCTTAGTATCCTTCGATGAATCTTATATAGAAGTGGTGGCTTTTTGACTTAAAATGTAGATAGCCTTTTCAATACCAGCTCCTTTTCAATTTCAAATTCTTCAGGTGTCTAAACTACATTCTCTTTCACTATTACAATCCTGTTAAAGTACTAATTTAATTTCAGTGATTTTTTTTCTTCTCAACCACCTAACATTACAATTCCACCACCATATTAATTTGGGCACTTAACAAAATTAAATCAATAATTGCTCTATAAAACATCGATAACAGATATATTAGCTTGGTTAAATAAACACGTTGAATCAAACATTTAAAACATTGTCAAGTATTTTTCACTCATATTTCATCTCTTACTTTCCCTGTTTATTGGACATTACATCTGACATCAAACCAAGGGTGAACAAAGCTGACCATCGAAAAAACTGAAGTCTTCTGATTCAGTGTATGACAAACTACATGCAAGTCTTTCCATCCACTTGTGTCAAGATGATGGAAAGTCTAGGTTTTCTGATAGGCCTAGAGTTTCAAACCCATCATTATGATCAGATACTTTGAAATACTGCTCACCTCTAGCTTGATCGTATTCCCATTGCCATTGCCATTGCCATTGCCATTGCCATTGCCATTGAAATTTACATCCACATTGTCATCTTTCTACTTCAATGTTTCAACTACACCCGTGGTCTCACGCCTCTCAGCCTCCTCCATAAACAAGCTTCAATTTATCCAAAACTGCTTCCTCCATAAACAAGCTTCAATTTATCTAAAACTGCTTCACCTGCATCCTCTGTCTTTTCAATCTCCACTGGCTTATAGAGTCATAGAGATATATAGCATGGAGACAGACCCTTCAGTCCAACTCGTCCATGCTGACCAGATATCCTATATAAATCTAGTCCAATTTGCCAGCAGTTGGCCATATCCCTCTAAACCCTTCCTATTCACATACCCATCCAGATGCCTTTTAAATGTTGTAATTATATCAGCTTCCACATTTTCCTCTGGCAGCTCATTCCATGCACGCACCATCCTCTGCGTGAAAAAGTTTCCCCTTAGGGCCCTTTTAAATCTTTCCCCTATCACCTTAAACCTATGCCCTCTGGTTTTGGAGACCCCCACACCAGGGAAAAGACCTTGTTTATTTACCCTATCCATGCCCCTCATAATTTTATAGATCTCTATAAGCACACCCCTCAGCCTCCAATTCTCCAGGGAAAATAGCCTCAGGCTATTCAGCCTCTCCCAATAGGTCAAACGCTCCAAACCTGGAAACATTCTCATAAATCTTTTATAAACCCTTTCTAGTTTCACAACATCCCTCCTATAGCACAGAAACCAGAATTACACACAATGCTCCAAAAGTGGTCAAAACAACGTCCTGTAGAGCCACAACATGACCTCCCAACTCCTATACTCAATGCACTGACCAATAAAGGCAAGCATACCAAACACATTCTTCACTATCCTATCTACCTACAACTTCACTTTCAAGGAACTATGAACCCGCACCCCAAGGTCTCTTTGTTCAGCAACACTCCCCTACCATTAAATGTATAAGTCCTGCCCTATGCAGCACTTGTCCAAAATGCAGCACCTTACATTTATCAAAATTAAACTTCATCTGCCACTCCTCGGCTCATTGGCTCATCTGATCAAGATCCCGTTGTACTCTGAAGGAACCATCGTCACTGTCCACTATACCTCCAATTTTAGTGGCATCTGCAAACTTACTAACCATACCTCCTTTGTTCTGTTCCGATGCATGAAATTCAAATTCACATCCCAAATTTGCAGAAAAATTCCATGGCCCTACTCCATCCAATCCTTCCAGCTCAGTATCTTTGCCACACCTTTCGACTGTTGAACAGCAGTCCTTTTAATTCCACTTCTCAGTTGATGACAGAGTAGTTGCATACAACTAGGAACTGTCTTTCCAAACCTTTATGCTACACTCAAATCTTTAAACAGCTTTCTGACCTTGTTATTGGAGGCAGCTCCTTGAAATAGTCTCTTCTCGCGTTCTGATTTTATTAAAATGCAATATAGTATAGAAATACAATGAGTCCTTGCTTAATATCATCCTGAACATGATTGTTTCATGTTGTTGTTGCTTTCCAAAAAGATCTATGCATTTGCAGTATGTTGCTGCTGTCTTGTTTTAATGTACTGCTACTGTGTACAATTCTCATCGCTCTCCCATAAGAAGGACATTATTAAACTGGAAAGGGTGCAAACAAGATTTACAAGGATGTTACCGAGACTGGAGGGCTTGAGTTGTAAGGAGAGGCTGGATTGGAGGGATTTTTCTCCCTGGAGCATCAGAAGCTGAGGGATGAACTTATAAAGATTTATATGAGATGCATACATAAGGTGACTAGCCAAACTAGGGGACAGGTTTAAGGCAAGACGGGAAATATTTAATATTTAAAAGGGACCTGAGGGCCAACTTTTTCCACAGAGAGTGTGGTGCATATATGTATGGAACAGAGAAAGTGGTAGAGATGAGTACAGTTACAATGTTTAAAAGACCTTTTAACTGGTACATGGATAGGAAAGGTTTAGGGGGACAGACAAATGGGACTAGTTAAGTTTAGGAAACCTGGTTGGCATGGAGGAGTTGGGCTGAAAGGTCTGTTTTCACGCTGTATGACTCTTTGACTATTATCCCATGCCTGGACATTCTGGCATAACTCACATATTGAGTCTGCAACTGCTGGATCTAGGTTTTGGGTCCGGTGCAGACAAGGAAATTTTGGGAGGACATTAGAAGTCTTGGAAAATCTTTGCTTAATGATTAATTTTCCAGGAACCAATGGATTATATTAAACAAAAAACTTATTGTACAAGTTGTTGTAATGCCTTACTCTCTATTTCCCTCTGTTGTGGTGACCTCCTGTGGTGAATGAAATATTGTAGCACAAAACAGGGCTTTATAAGCCAGAGGTGCCCAAACTTTTCATGTGAGGAGCCATATTTCACTTTTTTCTCATTCACGGGGCAAGTCAGCAATTTTCAGAAAGGTCAGGCATTAGAAATTTATCTGGCAATTAACCTTTACACCAAAAATGGTGCTTTCTTATGAACAAGCTTCAGATGTGAATGTAATTTATAATTTTACGTAATTTATTATTTTACTTCCCATCATTATATTGAACATTAACTTAGTGGGATATCTATCATTGTAAACACTGCACACTGTGATGGTGGGATGGTGGCACGGTGGCACAGTGGTTAGCACTGCTGCCTCGCAGCACCAGAGACCCAGGTTCAATTCCACCCTCAGCTAACTGTCTGTGTGGAGTTTGCACATTCTCCCCATGTCTGCGTGGGTTTCCTCCAGGTGCTCCGGTTTCCCCCACAGTCCAAAGATGTGTAGATTAGGTGGATTGGCCATGCTAAATTGCCCATAGTGTTCAGGGAGGTGTAGATTAGGTGGGTTGTAGGTGGGGGGTGTCTGGGTGGGATACTCTGCGAGGTTTGGTGTGGACTTGTTGGGCCGAAGGGCCTGTTTCCACACTGTAGGGATTCTATTCCTCAATAACCCAACAATTACCTATACAGAAAAGAGGATACAACCAACTTCCTAACTGTGTGCCCCTCCAATGCCAGCACATAGCCTCTCCCTCATGATTTCATGCCTCTGCAATCCAAACCCCAGCAGGTAACCTCTCTTCCTTCAACACTCTTGGTGGGCAACTACTCCCTCTTTCCCCCAGCAGGCAGACTTTCTGCCCCACCTCCCACTGGTATTCAGGCACTAAAGTAACTGCACAGAGGCCAGCACCATGTCACCATGTCACCCTTTACTTACTAGTGCACAGTACACTGGCTGTGGCCAACCAACTCAGAGTCAGTCCTCAAACAAGGAGAATCTAATCTCCTTGTTATATCAGTCAGCCAAGGCTTTCCTGATCAGCCCAGGTTAACAACCCAAATCAAGAAACTCAGAGTTAATAGTGTCCACCTGATTCTAATCACTATAGGCATCAGGCTGAACAGCTCAAATTAATTTCAGAAAGTAGACTTCTTTTTTGGCTGGTTTCCACCTTTGGGCCTGCTGTTCAAAAATTAGTGTATTGATTCTGAAACCTGTTGGGGCTCTGGTGTTGATCTGGCTGAAGAACAGTCTGTTTATGGAGAATTGATTTAATTGTTGAACCAAGTGCTTCCAGTTTTTGGCTGCAAACTTTTTAAGATCTGAAATGTGACCTTAATAATAAGACACTGTGGATCAGCTCAGGCCCAAGTCTAGGCATTGCTACATGCCTTGTCATTGTTAGTTTCCAATTACAGAATGTTTCTATCGTAAGTTTGCTGCTGATAGGCTTACTAAACAGATCATCAACAAACCTGGGAAAGAAACAGCTTGTGATTGGAGGAGCAGCTCTTTTGATCTGTTACTTCTCCTTACTTGTATTTTGAACATTGGTCCACTGATTGGATGGAAACCCTTATTTGGCTGGACTCTTTTCCATGGGACATACAGTGGGTGATATTATTAATAACTTATAATCAAGCTCCATTCTTTATTCAGTGAAAGAATTTCAGGTGTACTTTTCCCTCACATTAAAATCCTGCAGTGATACTGAAGGAGGTCATTTGGTCCATTAAACTTGCACTTTGGTTAGAATATTAGTAGTTTTGGGCTTTAGATTACTAATCCAGTGACATTATTATCACCCCACTGCCCCCTTAATTTCGATCAAAAATAGCATTGGTCCTCTTGCTGAATGATTGCTGGAGACCACCTAATTACTCAATCTGAAAAAAAGAACTATTTTATGCTTTCTTATCCTTAGCCAATTTCATATCCACATTGCTTAAACTCCATTAACTTTATTCTGCTACAAATACTGGGGTGGCACGGTGGCTCAGTGGTGAGCACTGCTGCCTCACAGCACCAGGGACCTGGGTTTGATTCCACCCTTGGGTGACTGTCTCTGTGGAGTTTGCACATTCTCCCCGTGTCTGCCTGGGTTTCCTCCGGGTGCTCTGGTTTCCTCCCACAGTCCAAAGATGTGCAGGCTAGGTGGATTGGCCATGCTAAATTGCCCGTAGTGTTCAGAGATGTGTAGATCAGGTGGGTTATAGGGGAATGGGTCTGGGAGGGATGTTCTGAGGGTCAGTGTGGATTTGTTGGGCCAAAGGGCCTGTCTCCACACTGTAGGGATTCTATGAAAAATAAACGGCACAAGTCTTAAGAGTGTTTGGGGCTGAGTACCAAAAGGTGTATATGCACACAAGTCATATACGGTGGCAGGGCATGTTTAGAGTGTTTAACAAAGCATCCATATACTGAGGATTTATTAATGGGTGCACAGAGTACAAAAGCAAGGAGTTTATGTCAAACATGTATTGGGTACTATTTCGGTTTCATCTAGGGTACTGCATCCAGTTCTTCGTGTCATACTTCAGGAAAAATGTGAAAACAGTGGAAAGAGTGAAGAAAAGATCCATGAGAATGGCTCCAGGTATAAGGAACTTGAGTTATGAAGCTGGATTGGAGAAGATGGAATTCTTTTTCTTGGAGAAAAGAAGACTGAGAGGAAATCTGATGGAGGTATTCAAAACACAATGGGTCTGGGCAGAGAACATAGGCAGAAATTGTTCCTCCACATGAAAGGATGAAGAAGGGAAGGGCACAAATAAAGCAATTGGTTAAAAAAAGCAAATGCAACGTGAGAAAAATATTTTTCACACAGCAAGCTTGGACAAACTCTTTTTAACGCATAAAAATGAGTCTTTCTCCAGTTAAGCATTTTTATGCTGAATTGCACATTCTTCTCTTTTTTAACCTATTGTACACTTCTTGGTGTAATGCTCTCCATCTTCCAAAATCTCTATAATGTAACATTCTTCTCTTCTTCCTAAAGCAGATCCAGCACTGTTTCCAAACTGATTGGCTGAAAACTCATTGATCAGTAATGTTCTATTGTATATTTTCTGGAATCCCCACTCCCCATCTTTGCCATCTGAAATGTTATCATTCCCAGTCCATATCAAGCTAATCCCCCATTATTCCATGACAGTTCTTGCATGACACTATAATTTATCTGTAAATTTATTCTTTATTTCTGATCCAGTGCTTGGTGATTTATAGAATACTCCGATCACATACTTGCTCTTCTATGGCTGCTGAATTCTATCTAAATAGATTCTAACTTTCACAGATGGCGGCACGGTGGCATATAGTCAGGAGGGTGTTGCG
Organism: Ginglymostoma cirratum; assembly: GCA_024137785.1. Lineage (NCBI taxonomy): Eukaryota > Metazoa > Chordata > Chondrichthyes > Orectolobiformes > Ginglymostomatidae > Ginglymostoma > Ginglymostoma cirratum. The sequence goes on from JAHRHZ010000012.1 coordinate 80,100,871, forward strand.
CTAGGAGTCCTCAACATTGGCTCCAGACCCCATGAAGTCTCATGGCTTCAGGTTAAACAGAGGCAAGGAAACCTCCTGCTGATCACGACATACTGTCCTCCCTCAACTGATGGATCAGTATTCCTCCATGTTGAACAACACTTAGAAGAAGCACTGAGGATGGCAAGGGCACAAAATGTACTCTGGGTGGGGGATTTCAATGTCCACCACCAACAGTGGCTCAGCAGCAGTACAACTGATTGAGCTGGTCAGGTCCTAAAGGACATAGCTGCCAGACTTGGGCTACGGCAGGTGGTGAGAGAACCAACAAGAGGATAAAACCTACTTGACCTCATCCTTACTAATCTGCCAGCTGCAGTTGAATCTGTCCATGACAGTATTGGTCAGAGTGACCATCACACAGTCCTTGTGGAGACAAAGTCCTGCCTTCACACTGAGAATAACTTCCACTGTGTTGTGTGGCACAATCACTGTGCCAAATGGGACAGACTTCGCACAGATCTAGTAAGTCAAGACTGGGTATCCATGATGCACTGTGGGCCATCAACAGCGGCAGAAATGTACTCCAGCACAATCTGTAACCTCATGGCCTGGCATATCCTCCACTCAACCATTACCATCAAGCCAGGGGATCAACCCTGGTTCAATGAAGAGTGTAGGAGGGCATGCCAGGAGTAGCACCAGGTATACCTGAAGATAAGGTATCAATGTGGTGAAGCCACCAAACAGGACTACTTGCACGCCAAACAGCGAAAGCAGCAAGTGACAGACAGAGAGCTAAGCGATCCCAAAACCAACAGATCAGATCTAAGCTCTGCAATCCTGCCACATCCAGTTGTGAATGGTGGTGTACAATTAAACAACCCACTGGAGGAAGAGGCTCCACAAGTATCCCCATCCTCAGTGTTGGATGAGCCCAGCACATCAGTGCAGAAGATGAGGCTGAAGCGTTCACAGCAATCTTCAACCAGAAGTGCCAAGTGGATGATCCATCTCGGTCTCCTCCAGTGGTCCCCAGCATTACAGATATCAGACTTCAGCCAATTCGATTCACTCCACGTGATATCAAGAAACGGTTGGAGACACTCGATACTGCAAAGGCTACGGGCCCTGACAACATTCCGGCAATACTACTAAAGACTTGTGCTCCAGAACTTGCCACTCTCCTAGTCAAGCTGTTCCAGTACAGTTACAACACTGTAACTACAACAGTTATCTACATGGCAATGTGGAAAATTGCCCAAGTATATCCAGTACACTAAAAGCAGGACAAATTCAACGCAGCCAATTACTGCCTCATCAGTCTCCTCTCAATCATCAGTAAAGTGATCGAAGGTGTCATCAACTGTGCTAGCAAGTAGCACCTGCTCAGTTTGCATTCCACCAGGGCCACTCAGCTCCTGACCTCATTACACCTTGGTTCAAACATGGACAAAAGAGCTGAATTCCTGAAGTTAGGTGAAAGTGACAGACCTTGACATCAAGGCTGCATTCAACCAAATGTGGCATCAAGGAGCAAAACTGGAATCACTGGGTATCAGGGGGCAAACTCTCTGGTGGTTGGAGTCATACCTGACATGTAGGAAGATGGTCGGGGTTGTTGGAGGTCAATCATCTCAGCTCCAGGACATCTCTGCAGGAGTTCCTCAGGATAGTGTTCTCGGCCCAACCATCTTCAGCTGCTTCATCAATGACCTTCCCTCCATCTTATGGTCAGAAGTGGGGATGTTCGTTGATGATTGCACAATGTTCAGCACCATTCGTGACTCCTCAGATACTGAAGCAGTCCGTGTTCAAATGCAACAAGGTCTGGACATATCCAGGCTTGGGCTGACAAGTGGCAAGTGACATTTGTGCCATACAAATGCCAGGCTATGAGCACCACTAAACAGAGACAATCTAACCACCACCCCTTGATATTTAATGGTGTTACCATCACTGAATCCTCCACGATCAACATCCTGGGGGTTATCATTGACCAGAAGCTCAACTGGACTCAGCACATAAATACAGTGGCCACAACAGCAGATCAGAAGCTAGGAATACTGCAGTGAGTAACTCACCTCCTGACTCCTCAAAGCCTGTCCACAATCTACTAGGCACAAGTCAGGAGTATGATGGAATACTCCTCACTTGCCTGGATGAATGCAGCCCCACCAACACTCAAGAAGCTTGACACCATCCAGGGCAAAGCAGCCCGCTTGACTGGCACTACACCCACAAGCATTCACTCCCTCCATCACCGACGCTCAGTAGCAGCAGTGTGTACTGTCTGCAAGATGCATTGCAAAAATTCACCAAAGATCCTCAGACCTTCCAAACCCATGATCACTTAGAACAAAGAAAATTGCAGTACAGGAACAGGCCTTTGGCCCTCCAAGCCCACACTGACATGCTGCCCATCACAACTAAAACCCCCTACCCTTCTGGGGACCATATCCCTCTATTTCCATCCTATTCATATTTTTGTCAAGACGCCCTTTAAAAGTCACTATAGTATCTGCTTCCACTACCTCCCCAGGCAGGGAGTTCCAGGCACCCACCACCTTTTGTGTAAAAAATCTTGCCTCGTACATCACCTCTATCTAGAAGGACAAGGGCAGCAGACATATGGGAACACCATCACCTCCAAGTTGCCCTCCAAGCCACTCACCATTCTGACTTGGAAATATCTTGCCGTTCCTACACTGTCACTGGGTTAAAATCCTGGAATTCCCTCCCTAATGGCATTAAGGGTCATCCTACAGCAGGTGGACTGCAGTTGTTGAAGAAGGCAGCTCACCACCACTTTCTCAAGGGCAACTAGGGATGGGCAAGAAATGCCGGCCAGCCAGCGATGCCCTCATCCCACAAACGAATAGGAAAAAACACTTTAACCACACTGTCACCTAAGTCAGCAGGTTCTGGATTCAAGTTCCATTCCTAAGATATAAACACAAAAATCTCAGCTGACACTCAAAGCAGCACTGAGGAAGTGTTTCACTGCTGAAGGTGCCAACATTTGTTGGAGATGTTAGACCTGTCTGCATTGTCAGGTGGACATAAAACATATTTCAGAATCATTGTCAAGAAGGAGTTATCCTTGGTGTTCTTGGTGCCGATATTTATCCCGCAATTAATATCACCAAAACAGAATAGCTGATTGTTATCACATGCTGTTGTGTGAACTTACTGTACAGAAATCAATGACCCCATTTCCTGCATTACAACAGTAAATACACTTCATAACTGCATAATTTTCTGTGAAGGACTTTATGATGATGATGAAGTTCTAAAAGCTGCCCTTTTGCCATCTCCATAGTTTTTACTTTGATCAATACTGCAACAACTTTTCTGAACACCTTATGGCCAAGAATAAAGTTCCAAATCTTCTACTTCACCATTATCAATATTAAACAGCAGTCCTATACGGCAGTCTATAACTAAAGCTCACCAACCTCGTATACAATAGTGTGCACACTTAGCTAGATGCACTCTAAATCCATCTCAAAATGTTTCACATTTGCTACCCTTGTCTCACTTCCCCACAATTCTAAATCTGCTAACTCTCTCTTCCAGTCCTCTGTTGTGCCCTGCTTCTCTTCTTTAATCTTTCATCTTTATGGTTATCCTTTTGCCAAATTATTTTAAATCCACCTGACACCACAATTTCTCCCTCTGAGAACGGACAACCTATTCATCTTAAACAACTCCATTTTGTCCTGGAATTGGTTCCAATATTTCAGGAACTTGAAGTTGTCCTTCTTATACCATATTTTCAAATGCATCAACTTGCCTGACTGTGCAAAGCCAATATTCAGTAGCCTATAGCACTGGGAGTAATTCTACCTTTGAGATCCAACTTTTACAACCTTTTCCTGAGCAAAACCTCCCTAAACTCTGCTTGCAAACCCTCAATCCTTTCTTTACATTTATGCTCCGAGATCTTTTTGCAACATTCTTATTATGAGGTTATTGACTTGCTCACTGAGCTGGCTTGTTTTTGTTCAGACATTTTGTCACCATACAGTTGAAGGTCATCAGTTTAACTGCGACAACGTAACCATAGTAGCCCAAGCCAAACATAGACACGCAAGGGAATTCCTAGAGACATAGTTCTCAACCCATAATGCAATCAACAACATACAGAATTGGACCCCATATACAAACCCATACAGAACAAAACCAGAAATGACACTACTCACCGTAACAGACCGGACAGTATAAATTCCAAGCAGAGCAGAACAGCATTGCTTCATCGGAAGCCTCACTGATGATGTTAACTAGCATGGTGACATCTTTTATACGCAATATAACAGGCAAACATATCATATACCTTCTTTGCAATCTTTTCCACTTATGTTGACACTTTCAGGGAGCTGTCGACTTACACCCCAAGAACCCTCTGTACGTCAATGCTCCTAAGGGTCTCACCATTTGCTGTATACTTTCCTTTTGCATTTGACTTCCCAAATGCATCACCTCATCCTTAACTTTTGTTACCTGGAACTTTGGAAGCTGAGGGATGACCTAAAAGAGGTTTATAAAATCATGACGGGCATGGATAGGCAAGGTTAGTGCGGCCTCACTTGGAATATTGCGTACAGTTCTGGTCGCCCCATTACAGGAAGGATGTGGAAGCATTGGAAAAGGTGCAGAGGAGATTTACCAGGATGTTGCCTGGTCTGGAGCGAAGGTCTTATGAGGAAAGACTGAGGGACTTGGGTCTGTTCTCGTTGGAGAGAAGAAGGCAAGAGGGGATTTAATAGAGACCTACAAAATGATCAGAGGATTAGATAGGGTGGACAGTGAGAGTCTTTTTCCTAGGATGATGACGTCGGCTAGTACGAGGGGGCATAGTTGCAATTGAGGGGTGATAGATTTAAGACAGATGTCAGAGGCAGGTTCTTTACTCAGAGAGTGGTAAGGGTGTGGAATGCCCTGCCTGCCAATGTAGGTAACTCAGCCACATTAGGGGCATTTAAACAGTCCTTGGATAAGCATATGGATGATGATGGGATAGTGTAGGGGGATGGGCTTAGATTAGTTCACAGGGCGGCGCAACATTGAGGGCCGAAGGGCCTGTTCTGCGCTGTATTGTTCTATGTTTTCTTTTCCAGTGCACGGGAGTCCAAGCTACAGGGCATAGGTTTAAGATGAGAAGGGAAAGATTTAAAAGGGACCTGAGGGCAACATTTTCATGCAGAGGGTTGTGCGTGTATGGAACAAGCTGCTACAGGAAGTGGAGGAGGCGGGTACAATCACAACATTTAAAAGGCATCTAGATGGGTGCACGAATAGGAAGTGTTGAGAGGGGTATGGGCCAAATGCTGGCAAATGGCACTAAATCAGTTTAGAATATCTGGTCGGCATGGACAAGGGTCTGTTTTGTGCTGTATAACTCTGTGACTCTATGACTTCCCAGAGCTATCACTAAGGACTGACTAAAGCTTTCTAAATTCATTAGTTGGTTAAAGTCAAAATCGAATTCTAAATCTGGAATGGGCGATTTGATTCACTTATGGCAAATCTGTGAAACTTAAGGTAAAGTATAATGGAGAGAGTAACGGCAGCACTTGCTTTTAGTGAGAGGAGTGGAATGTAATGCCCTTCTGAGGTTGAGTTTGAAGGCAGGACTGGGAGACCATTTAATTGGGCTAAAGGATGCAGGTGGGTCGCTGTTTCTTGATATCTGCCCTAAGGAAATCCGAATCGGAAATCATTTCTACCTCAATGTCAATTGAGGCTCATAAGCAAGTAATTAATGCCCACTTAAGGACCTTAATCTGCTGCTGCTAGTATTGAACCAGTTACCACTCAAGAGAGCCTGAAAAAAATTGTAACAGCATTTTTAAAAATCCTTTACGGGATGTGGATATTGGGTATTTACTATCCCTAGATGCCCAGGCAACAGTTAAGAGTCACTTTTAAAACTGTCTTAATAACGGATTTAAACACTTCCCTGATACCTGATGCCAGGCTAATAGGCCGGTAGTTCCATCTTCTCCAACTCTTTTTTTTGAATGCTGGTATAACATTGCCTGGCTTCTGCTGAGACTATTCCAAAATCTTTGGAATTTTGGAACACTATAGCCACAGCATCCACTACTTCTGCAGACATATCTTGCAGAATCCTTGGGCAGCACGATGGCTCAGCATCAGTGACCTGGGTTTGATCCCAGCCTGGGGTGACTGTATGGAGTCTGTATGTTCTTCCCGTGTATGCGTGAGTTTCCACCGGCTGCTCCGGTTTCCTCCGTCAGTTCAAAAATGTGCAGGATAGGTGGATTGGCCACGCTAAATTGTTCATAGTGTCCGGGGATGTTAAGGCTACATGGCTTAGCCGTGGTAAATGCAGGGTTATGGGAACAGGGTAAGGGGCTGAGTTTTGGTAGGTTACTGTTTGTAGAGTCGGATCAGACTCGATGGGCCAAATGGCTTCTTTCTGCACTTTAGGGATTCCACGATTCTACGATGTAGGCCATCAGGTTCTAAGAATTCACTGGACTTTGGGCACTTAAATTTCTTTATGACGCTTTCTCTGCTGATATTAATTTCCTTATGTCTTCAATTGTGAAGACAGGCATAAAATTTTAGAGTTGACATCAAATAAACCTAGATCAAGAATAGATTGGTAAGATTACATAAGACTCCTTCTGCTCAGCCCAGACCTCACAATTATATTTTCTACTGAACCCATGTGATAGTTTCCTTTCTCCTTCATTAGCATTCCTGACTTTCTTGAATGAGATTATCAATAATTGTCAAATTAGAAGCAGTTCTGCACTGTACCTCATGCTTATTTTAATCTCATCCGTTCAGACTGGTGCCAAACCAAATCCAGAAGTGGAGGTGGGAGAGGGTTGGGGTGGGGTGATTGGCAGAATGCTGAAAAAAATGCATTATCTTGCCTCGATATTATGTTCAAATTACATGTAATTGATGGTAAATCGTGAATTCACTGATACATTGCAACATACTTAATGCAGTACCATATCATCAAAACACCAAGATATGATGTTACAGTGTATGTTATGTTATAATGAAGCTGCTAAAGCTTACGGCAGGCAGGAATATCACAGAGTTCAAGACGAGCTTCGCTCTGTGTGTAGCACCATGGTCCATCCATTTGTCCACCTGGATTTCGGCAGTAAGCGTGGCCACCTCCAAGTTCTGGATACTCCAAACTGCTAAACTGATGAGTGTGAGGATATTGGGAATTCCACAACTGGCACTTGTATCCTGATTTGGTCACGCTGACTGTTCCTCTGTAATCTGCTCCACTGCCATTGTAGCATTTATGATCTGTATGGCCAACTTAAACAATGATATTCTTAGCATATAGGATACACAAGAATTTATGTTGCATTCAAAGCTCAGAACCTCTATCCATAAGACAATTAGATACAGGAACAGAATTTGGCCATTTGGACCAACGAGTCTGCTCCTCACCATTAAATCATGGCTGATATGTTTGCCAACCTATTCTCCTGCCTTCTCCCCGTAATCACATTTATTCACTCAATTAATGCTGATTCTTCTGTTATGTATTCTTCAATCGCACCTAATCTTCAGTCTTGCTTGACTTATTCTACGTCCAATTTCACTTATTTATTGAAATCAGTTAAAATATTTGATTTAATGGAAATAATAAACTTATATTTTCATGAAAACTGTTTATGTCACAGAATAGTATAATTTATAAATAATTGGCATGTTAGCTTTACAAGTGTCATCTTTAATCTGATTATTAGTTTATAACACTAGAAATGTGATATCAGAGAATTAATTCTATAAAATAAAGGGAAACAAGTGCTGTCTAAATTGGAAGGTGCTCGTTTCACCCACAGGATATCGGTGGTACTGCAAAATGGGTTTATCACGTATTTAGCACCCTGATTTCTGGTAAATGATATAGTTTCAAAGAATTCACTGATTAATATTTTTACCTATTATTTAAATTAATCCATGCTACACAGCCTCCTGGGAAGATAGTCTGTTGCCTTGTAATTATAACAAATTGGTGTGAGAAGGCATACCATCCACAATGAAGATTTGAAATCCTGAGATGCTCAAAAGTACTTTAATTATTACACTCACACAACACCTACAAAGTCATCTTGCTTTATGTAATACCTGCTGCAACATCTAACATCCAAGTCCCGCTTTCACCAGGGTATTAAGACAAATGAACTGGGTAAGATGACAGTGATTTCTGCATGGACATTTGCCATCATCATAATCAGAACTGTAGATGTGATTTCTGCACATTTGTTACAAAATAAATTAGGATAAGTTAGAAAACTCAATGTTATAGTTGGAAGAGATATTTAAATCACTTCCCAAACATATAAGCTGATATGCTATTTATGAGAATCATCAAGAGCAGTGACTTCGAACATTACTTCAGTTCTCATCATTTTAGAAAGATTTAGGATATTCAATACAGCAACCAATAAAAGCTAGTGTACAAATTCAAAAAAATAATTTTGATGGTGAGATTTACCTCAAAAGTCCTAGAATACAAAAAAATAGGAGGCAGCACAATGGCTCATTGGTGAGCACTGCTGCCTCACAGCACCACGGACACAGGTTCGATTCTAACCTTAGATGACCGTCTGGAGTTTGCACATCCTCCCCCTGTCTGTGTGGGTTTCCTCTGGGTGTTCCGGTTTCCTCCCACAGTCCAAAGATGTGCAGGCTAGGTGGATTGGCCATGCTAAATTGCCCGTAGTGTTTCAGGGATGTGTAGATTAGGTGGGTTATAGGGGGATGGGTCTGGGAGGGATGTTCTGAGGGTCAGTGTGGACTTGTTGGGCCAAAGTGCCTGTCTCCACAGTGTAGGGATTCTATGACAAAAAGGTGCAAAATGTGTTTAAAGTTTTGGTTAAACACCATTTTGAGTGCTATGATCAATTTGGAGTGCCACATCTTATGAGGACAAGTTGTACAGACAATAAAAACTAAATGTTGAAACAATTCTAAATCCACCAGCATCTGCTATGAGAGAAGCAGAGAAAGCAAGGTAGTTTACTACATCAGAAGAAGTATGAGAAAAGCAGGGTTGATGTTATGAGTTCAGAATGACTTTTTTGGGCTTTAGATAGTAAGGACTGCAGATAATAGAAGCTAGAGTCAATAAATGTGGAGCTAGAAAAGCATAGCAGGTCAGACTGCATCCGAGGAGCAGGAAAGTCAACATTTTCGGTCGAAAAGAGTCCTGACGAACGGTTTCAGCTCAAAATGGTGACTCTCCTACTCTTTGGTTGCTGTCTGACCTGCTGTGCTTGTCCAGCTCCAAATTTAATGGCATTTTTGGATGCAGGTAAGGAAGAAATGTGATAGGTTTATGCTGTTGAAGGGGTGGGGGTACACAGGGAGGAAGGTAGAACAAGAGGAGAGACTTGGATAGCTTTGAGGGTGGAACGATTAAATAACATAAAATGTCGTGGTAAAATAACAAGAGGCAAAATGAATTGTTGGTTCTGTGATGTAGTGATTAGCATCTCTACTTTACTCTCAGAAGGTCCTGGGATTGAGCCCCAGTGCAGCCATTGTCTGTTTGGTGTGTACGGTGGCTCAGTGGTTAGCACTGCTACCTCACAGTGCCTGGCACCTGGGTTCGATTCCACTCTTATGTCTGCATGTGTTTCCTCTTGGTGTTCCGGTTTCCTCCCACAGTCCAAAGATATGCAGGTTAGGTGGTTTGGCCATGGGTAATTCAGGGTTACAGAGATGGGGCAGAGGAGTGGGTCTGGGTGGGATGCTCTTTGGAGGGTCAATGTGGACTTGATAGACTGAATAGTCTGCTTCTGCACTGTAGGGATTCTATGAGTGGTAATAGCTGTAAGAAAGAAGCAAAGCATTGACCTATAATGTTTTCTTTCTTCTTTCATAGGATGTAGGCGTCGCTGGCAATGCCTACATTGTTGTTTAATCTTTGCCCATCCCTAAAGCCCACGAACAGAGTGGCTTGCTATGGTCACACCAGAGCATAGTTAAGAGTCAGCCACTTTGCTGCAGGTTTGCTGCATGTATCAGATAAAGAGGGCAGAAAAGCATTAGTGAACCAGATGGAGTGTTTATAACAACTGGTGATAATTTCATGGTAAAAGAGACTAGCTTTAAATTCCAGAGGTAGTAAGAACTGCTGATGCTGGAGTCAGAGTCAATACAGTGTGGAGCTGGAGGAACATAGCGGGTCAGACAGATCAGAGGAGCAGAGAATTGACGTTTCAGGCCTAGGCCCTTCATCAGGACTCATCAGCAGGGGAAAGGGTTTGAGCTTCCCTCAGCAAAAATAAAGTCAGAGTCCCCCTGGTCCTCACATACCACCCCACCAACCTCTGCATTCAGCGCATCATCCTCCGCCACTTCTGCCACCCACAATCCGACACCACCATATTTCCCTTCCCACACCGATCTGCCTTTCATAGGGACTGCTCACTCTGCGGCTCCCTCGTCCGCTCCATACTCCTCACCACACCTGGCCCCTTTCTCTGCAAATGCAGGAGGCGCTACATTTGCCCTTACACCTCCCCCTCACCTCCGTCCGAGAGCCAAGACAAACCTTCATATCCGACAGGATACACCTGTATACCCTCCAACCTGCGCTCCATACACTATAATCAACAACACATTCCGGTTGCTAACCATTTTAACTTTCTCTCCCACTCCCTTGGTGACATGTCCATAATGGGCCTCCTCTGATGCCACAATGACGCTCCCACACAAACTGGAGGAACAACACCTCATGTTCCGCCTTGGGAGCCCACAGCCTGACAGCCTGACCGCCTAACCACAGAATTCACCAGTTTCAAAATCTCCCACCCCCAGCCTCATCCCATGTCCAACCCTCCCTCTCATCCCTGCTTCCTTGACCTGACACTACCTGTCCATCTTCTTCACCCACTTAACCGCCCCCACCCTTCCCACAGGCCAATCCCCACTACCCCTACCTGCATCCACATACATCCCACCTGCCTTGCCCCAGCGCCAGCCCTCTCCACTCTATTTATTTTCCAGCTTGCTCCCCTCTCTCAGTCCTGCTGAAGGGTCTAGGCCCGAAACATCGACTCTTCTGCACCTCTGATGCTGCCTGATCTGCTGTGTTCCTCCAGCTCCACACTGCATTGACTCTGACTCCAGCATCTGCAGTTCTTGCTACCTCTGAAGATTTTGGATTACTGGTCCTGTGACATTGCCACTACACCACCATGTTCCACAGTGTTAATATTAGGATGAAGAACAGTTCTGTCTAAAAGCAAAACATGATATAGACTTGCTGTTGAGGGGAAATGGAGGACAGAGTTCATGATCTGAAACTGCGAACTCATTGACTTTAGAAGGCTGTAAAGTGCCTAATCAAAAGCTTATGTTGAGCTTCACTGGAATACCGCAACAGACTGAGGAAACAAATGTAAGCATGAGAGCAAGATGGTGAATCAAAACAACAAAGCAATTAAAAGATTGCTATCATGCTTGAGTCCTGACAAGAGGTGTTTCACAAAGCAGTCAGTCAATACGTATTTGGGCTCACCAATGTAGGGGGAAGCAACAAATGTAGTATACTACATTAGAAGAAGTAAATTGTTGCTTTACCTTGGGAAATTTTTCAGGAGCTTTTTCAATGCGAAGGTAAGTGAAAGGCAGGTGTTGCACCTCCTGCACCTGCTTGGAAAGGCACCATGCGAAAGGAAAAGATGTTAGGGTGATAGAGGAGTAGGCCAGGGTGTTCCAGAAGAAACAGTCCCTTTAGAATGCTGACAGGAGAGGAGGAAATGTGGTTAATAGTGGCATTGTGGTGGAAACGGCAAAGGTTGATCTTTTAAATGTGGTGGATACTGAGGTGAAGAAGTGAGGAAAAGAGGAAACCTATCATGTGGTTACATAGGCAACACTTGTATTAATTTGAGTGTTGAAGATTAAGAGTGATATAATTGAGTTGCATAATAGAGTAGATGACAGAGTAGATGAAGAGAAATTATTTCTTCTGGTGAAGAAGTCCAGAACGCAAGTGTATTCTTTAAAACGTTGGCAACAGTTGTTCAAGAGGGATGTGTGGATCAATATTTTCACAAAATGGGTGGTGGAAATCAGGAACCCCCTTCCCCCAAAAGATGTTGAATCTCAGTTAATTGAAAGTGTATAAAAAATAATAGATTTTTAAAGCGTGTTTTTGTGGTACCAAGACTATTAGATTGAATTAAAGTGCAGATCAGCCATGTTCTAACTGAGTGGAGAAACAGGCTTAAGTGGTTGAATGGGCTACAGCTGTTCCGATTTTCGTAAATCAGCAACTTGCAGTCAAATGTATGTACCACATTTTCAAAAAAAATAAGCAAATTCATTTGACATGGAGCCAAAATGTCCAAAATCAAAACGACTTTATCAACTACATTCATGAAAGATCTGTCTTTTAAGATGACATTTGAGATGACTCAATTGGACTCTGAATTAATTAATCTTGTTACAGCTATTGATTATTTAACCGCAATTAAAAGTTATGTCCTTTGAGAAACACAAACGCCTCCTGATTAAGCATGTCAACGCATTGTTTTATATGGTATAATGTTACTTTTCTACTCTGTTGATATAGTCTAAACATAAACAGACTTAGTGGGGATGTGTGCAGGAGTGAGCGGTGGTCATTGAGTGTGGAGCTGTCAGGAACCTTTGCAAGCCTAGAAAGCTCTGTTTCCTAACATTTGAAAATGGCGCTTCCCATATTTAATTAGTAACTTGGAAGTGTATCAGAGTAAGTGCTCCAATGCTCAAAACATTTAGTCATCTGAAGGACGATATTTTGAATGAGACAGCAATAGGAGAATGGATCAGACTGACGATTGATGGGATTAGTTAAAACAAACCAAATCTTTTTCATACTTACATCTGTTAATCCGATCCACGGGAATTCCAATTCTCATGCAACTTGCAGCCTCTGGGCTTTCCGGTAGTGGCAGATCCTCACAGTTTGGCAACTGAAGCTGCATAAGAATCAGTGGGTTTGATCTTGCAATAATGTATTCTGTTCTACACAGATCATTTTCCAAAACTTCACATTCATCCCGGCATAATTCCCTTGGTTTGGGATTACGGGAATTGTCATCACAGAGAGGGAACACGAAGTGACAAAAAGATGGAATGGCAAATTGTGAGCACTGATCTGAGAGGTGGGTAGAAGTACCGATCATAGTAAATGCAGCTGAAATGAAAAGCACAATATTTGATTTGTAAATCATTGCTACATTAAACCAATAGTTATCATAGGCACTATTACAATATATCACCTGTCCCAGTTTTATACATTCCTTATTTAATTTGATTAAAAATAAACTTCTGGCTACAACTTAAATTTTAAGTAATTAATGTGCATAATGTTAATCTTCAAATTGAAAATTTTAATGACACACCAAAATATGTGGAAAATGTGTGGAATTTAGTTTTAAAACCCAGGGTTGTTTAATGAATATTAAAAGAAAACATAAAGCAGCCACATGAATACACAGCATTTAATTTTTAGATAATTACAGTTTAGAATGTGTTCCGCCCAATGGAATCCTTAGGTAAAATATAAATAGCTACTTTAAAATAAAATACAAAATTGGCTGAATATCACTATTTGTTCACTAACTTGTTCTATTTTATCAATGTTAGAAACCTTGACATTGATGATCATAAACTGTCATTGATTTTGTTTTGACAACCACAGATTTTGTTTTGATCCTGGCATGAAGTATAAAAAAACTTGTTATATCATTTGCTAAGCTGCAAAGTAGCACTAAAATCTTATCTATCTTTGTTGAAAAATTGCATGGTAGGTGTGCATTGAAATGTGTTGCAGTATAATACGACACTGCTACTTAAGAAATTCAGCAGCTTCATGCTCAGCAACTTTATATCTTTGTTCTCTGAATTGCTAAAATTCCACACATTTAAATCTAATTTCTGCATTCTTCAATTGTCATAAATAATTCAAATACCTACTAAACAGAACTTGCTTCACTTTGCCACATGGGGTCTCTATACTACAAGAAGCAAATATGAAGTTCAACAGTCTGACTGGGCACAAGGGCCCCTTTATTCATACAGGCTGTGAGCTTGAAAGTCCTACATATTCGTGAATTTCAAATACAGGAAATTGTATGAATCAAGGAAACAACATCTTTAATAAACTTATTGAAGTAAAAATTAATCTGAGCATGCTGGAAATATTCAGAAAGTCAGGAAGCATCTGTGGAGAGAGAAATAGGGTGGATGACCAGATTTCCAGCATCTGTACTAGACTGCTTTTGAAAACTTAATCTGATATTAGAAGGAAAGCTCTCAAATGAGCCAAATGTCTCAATTAAGAATTAGCTTGGAATCCTACCTCATTGCACATATTCAAACATTTCTCTGATATTAATTTAAGAATTTCTCAGTCTAGGCCCGAAACGTCAGCCTTCCTGCTCCTCTGATGCTGCTTGGCCTGCTGTGTTCATCCAGCTCTACACCTTGTTATCTCGGTGACAAATAAAGTTGTGCATCTTTGCAAATACAGCACCAGCAATGACAGTAGTGACATTTGTAATGGTGATACAGTGTCATTAGTAAATTCTCAAGTAAGATCTATAGACTGGGGAGGGTGTGCAGGGGTAACGTGGTACTGCCAGAGAAGGAAAATTACTGTCTAAATAGGCAATAAATGAAAGACTGAACCAAAATGGGGGAATAGAGTAAAACAAGGCAATTACATTTTATCTATTAATTTTATAAAGGAATTTGAGGAATAACGGGAACACATGAAAAGCTGAGGTTAAGCAAACATTCGATCTCCTTATAGATGTGAAAATCTGGCTTTAGTATTAACTTCAAAGCAAAAATTAGAACTTTTATGACACCTGTAACTATTTATTGTTCATGAACATGAATTATATTTTTTCTGAATTTTGATGCTTAAACGTGATGCAACAATTATAGACATAATTGTATATTTTTCTTGTCAATATACTGCAGCAATCAATTCATTCTCAATAAAAAAGTGATATTTGACTTTGAAATAACAATATACACAACAGCAGATTGGTAGCCTGTTTCATATTCTGCCCCCTGTTTTTAATGACTAACATTAAAAAGAAAAAAGCAAACTGCCAATTTGCTTTTGTTTTACATCTCACTCCTGGTTCCCTCATGCAGCACACATAAAATTGTTTGTTAAAAATACAGGAATCGATATTTTAGTCACAGAAAATTGCACAACTGCCACTGAAAAAAGAAGAGGTAGTGCTCTTGATCAAAATCTTCGCAGAGAGAAAGTCAAATCTGGACACATATTATCAGAAGGACATATCATGTATAACAAGAGGTAAACACAACACTTGGGTGCTTCTGATGGTGTTTTGTGGGAACATTTAAATTGTGGAGCTCATCTTTAAAGAACCAAATTTAAAGGAACTTTTATTTTATAAACTGGCACTAATAAACATTTGTTGGATTTGTTTTAAAATAGATTACCAAGACATCCCAACATTATTTAAAAGTACTTAAACAACCAATAATTGTTTAGTGCTTAAATTGCAGAAGCAATAGGGAAAGATGTCGTCCCTTTGTTTGAACATGTCAAAAATCAGTTTGTGTGGCATGCATAATCATGTAAATATACATGTAAAATGTTAAAACAAACAATATGTCTAGACGTATTCAAATGACACATAATGAGGAGGTTGACATGCAACATCAGATAGAATTTAAAAAAAGACAGTGTTTCATTTTCAGTAAGGAGTAAGTACAAGCATTTATTGCTCTGCTGCCTACCAGTAATACGGTTTTCAATTTCTCCCTGCATTTGGAGAGAATCCACATAAATGCTTTGGTTTCCAATGAATCGAGCACATGCAATTCCCCTGTATGGCTGACAGAATCCATCTTCATTGTCTTCATCACTGCAATGGCATAAATACATTTTGTTGCAGTTAAAACCTACTATGTTAGGGATATCAAAAAGATAAATGACTGGATTTTTATTGTCTATATCTGGTGTCGGGCATCTTTAGAGCAGCACACGCCCACCCCACCAGTGAGAAATATTGTCAGATTAAACAGTTAACTGACAGTCCCCTTGACCAGTCAATCCTGGGGCAGAGATTTCCTAACCCTAACGAAAGCCACTGAAGTCAAAGGCTGCAGCCACTGTGAGCAGCAGCAACCTGTGAAAGGTGCTAGCTGAAGAGCAGTGGCATAGGCTAGCACCAGAAAAAAAAGTGACTTAATTTGGGGAAAGAGAGGAGTTTGCAGCTTGGGTGTCATGGACAGAGGAGATCAGAAGCAAGGGCAGAAGTGTGGCTTTCAGAAGCCACTCTCATCCTGGGCCTCAGTCACTCCAGATTGGGGTACAAGGTCTCTCTGAAGTAGCCATACAGAGAAATAAGCAATATTACCCCATTCCCATTTGTCTAGAGACTGAAGATACCCAGACACAAGTGATGTTGAAACATGAGGAAAACTGAAGTTGCTAATCTGGGCCAATCAGGGAGCCTTGGCTGACAGATTTAGCAAGAAATTCAGAAAGTTTCCTTACTCTAGGGACTGATTTTCTTGAAACACAGGAGCTCATTATTTAAAAATGTTTCAACAAAACCTTCATCCAACAATCATGAAACCCACCAACAATCATCTTGCAGCCTAGCAAAAAATAAATAAATCAGCTAAGATGAACACTAATACCCAAATAATGCTGTGAATTGAAATAACTGCACAAAGGACCGTATTCCATTATCAGTCACCTTTTATTAAATGCGCACAGTACGTGGATTCTGACCAACGAGGTAAGAGCCAGTCCCTAGAGTGAAGAGACTTTCTGAATCACCTGTTTATATCTGTCAGCCAGGGCTCCCTGATTGGCCCAGGTTAACAACTGAAATCAGGGATCACAAACTTAATAAGATCAAGTTGGCCCTTGTTCTAATCACTACGGAATGAACAAGTTATAGTGAAAAGTCCATTGTAACCCTGAAAGCTTGGTGGTTCATACTGAACCAAACAGGGATAAAAGATTTAGCAAGAGCAAGAAACAGTTTTGATTGAATTTTCACCTCCTTAGAAGTGGCAGGGAAGGTGGAAGAGACTCTGGGCCTAGTTTCAATTGAAGTTGATGGATTTTGAATGAGTTAAAATTCTCAAATTCAGGGGCATCAGGATTTCATTCAAGACAACATAAAGGTTATTGTTGTAAATATTTGATGTCAGATTCACATTTGCTCAGTGTATCGGAAAGTTCAATTTCACAGATTAGTTGTGCATTACCAAAAGCCACTTTTATACCGAGGCTCTTTTAATTTTAGTAAGTTGCATTACTTTGATACCTTGGATTCTAGCAACTGCCAGCTTTGAGCATTTATATGACTAAATCTGTTCAATTTTTCTCAGTTGTATACTCAGGAAAAATGAACATGTTGGTGGAATAAAAAAAGCTGAAATAAAGGTGTTTTTACTTCTTAAAAGAACAATGCTGGGTTGTAACTCTCAACGTGAGAGTCTTGCATAGCTACAAGCAGAGAAATCCACATTTTACTAAGGCTTCCAGTGAGCTTCAATTAGCAAATGTGGCCTGCCCACCCTTGATTGCATTGTTTGTGTAAGACCTGAGTATCAATAACTAACAGTGCAGCAGCACACACGCAGAGTAAATTAAAAGCAACTTTAGTAGTGTTATTACTGACAGCCAAAATTCGTATAAGCCACCAGTATAATAGTGACCACATGTGTAACATTGTTGAATATGTGACTTTTCCCCTTGAAGTTTTCAGAGCTTCTATCATTTTGAGAGGATATTCTCATTTGTCAGATAGATGAAAGTATGAGAAGTATTGAATTAGTTCCAAACCTGGACATTTCCTTGAGGTAACTGTTCAACCATGGAAGGGGAAAATCAAAGCGTAAACCAAAAGCATCAAATGCACAATCTTAGAACATAGAACAGTACAGCACAGTACCGGCCCTTCAACCCACGATGTGCCAACCTATTATCCTACTCTTAAGATCAAACTGCCCTACATACCCTACATTTTACTATCCTCCATGTGCCTATCCAAGAGTCGCTTAAATGTCCCTAAAGTATCTGACTCCACTACCACTGCCGACAGCGCATTCCACACAGCCACCACTCTCTGTGTAAAGAACCTACCTCTGACATCTCCTCTATACCTTCCTGCAATCACCTTAAAATTATGCCCCCTCGTAATAGTCATTCCACCCTGGGAAAAAGTCTCTGACTATCCACTCTATCTGTGCATCTTGCACACCTCTATTAAGTCACCTCTCATCCTTCTTCACTCCAATGAGAAAAGCCCTAGCTCCCTCAACCCTTCCTCATAGGACCCATCCTCCAGTCCAGGCAACATCCTGGTAAATCTCATCTGCACCCTCACTAAAGCTTCCATATCCTTCCTATAATGAGGTGACCAGAACTGAATGCAATATTCCAACTGTGGTCTAACTATGGTTTTATAGAACTGCAGCATAACCTTGTGACTCTTAAACTCAATTCCCCTGCCAATAAAAGCCAACACACTATACGCCTTCTTAACAACACTTCCAACTTGTGTAGCAACTTTGAGGGAATCGATGGACGTGGACCCCAAGATCCCTCTGTTCCTCCACACTGCCAAGAATCCTGCCATTAATCCTGTATTCTGCTTTCAAATTCAAACTTCCAAAATGAATCACTCTGCGCTTATCCAGATTGAATTCCATCTGCCACTTCTTTGCCTAGCTCTGCATCCTGTCAATGTCCCTTTGCAACCTACAATAGCCTTCCACGCTGTCCACAACTCCACCAACCTTCATGTCATCAGCAAACTTACTAACCCACCCTTCCACTTCCTCATCCAAGTCATTTATAAAGATCATAAAGAGCAGAGGTCCCAGAACAGATCCTGCGGAACACCACTGGTCACCAAGCTCGAGGCTGAATACTTTCCATCTACTACCACCCTCTAGCTTCTATTGGACAGCCAAATCTGTATACAGACAGTCAGATTTCCCTGAATCCCATGCCTCCTTACTTTCTGAATGAGGCTACCATGGGGAAACTTATCAAATGCCTTGCTAAAATCCATATACACCACATCCATTGCTCAGCCTTCAACAATGTGTTTTGTCACATCCTCAAAGAATTCAATAAGGCTTGTAAGGCTCCTCACAAAGCCATGCTGACAATTTCTAATCAAACTGTGCCTTTCCAAATAAACATAAATACTATCTCTCAGAATCCTCTCCGATAATTTGCCCACCACAGAGGTAAGACTGACTTGTCTGTAATTCCCAGGATTATCCCTATTCCCTGAACAAGGGAATGACATTTGCCACCCTCCAATCATCTGGTACTATTCCAGTGGACATCGAGGATGCAAAGGTCATTGCCAAAGGTGCAGCAATCTCTTCCCTTGCTTCCCGTAGTAACCTTGGGTATATCCTGTCTGCCCAGGGGGCTTATCTATCATGTTTTTCAAAATTTCTAGCACATCCTCCTTCCTAACATCAAACTGTTCAAGCATATCAGCCTGTTTCATGCTGTCCTCACAAACGTTAAGGTCCCTCTCACAGGTGAATACTGAAGCAAAGTATTCATTAAGTACCTCCTCCGATTCTGCGCACATGTTCCCTCCACTATCTCTGATCGGCCTTACCCTCACTCTGGCCATCTTCTTGTTCCTCACGTAAGTATAGAATGCCTTGGGGTTTTCCTTGATCCTACCCACCAGGCTTTTTCATACCCCCTCCTAGCTCTCCTAAGTCCATTCTTCAGTTCCTTCCTGGGTACCCTGTCGCCCTCTGGAGTCCTGTCCGATCTTTGCTTCCTCAATCTTAAGTAAGCTTCCTTCTTCGTCTTGACTAGATGTTCCACATGTCTTGTCATCCAAGGTTCCTTCGCCTTACCAGCCCTTCCTTGCCTCAGTGAGACAAACCTATCCAGTACATGTAGCAAGTGCTCCCTAAAACAGCCTCCACAATCTTGTGCCCCTCATTATTAATTAAGAAAAATGTTCACACTTAACAGCAGTAACTTTTGGGAAGATTCAAGATCAATAGTAAGCTGCACAAATAGAAAGAGAAAATGCTGAAAATTGCACAACATGTCATCACCATAATATCAACGTAAAATGGAAATGGCAGATTAGTGTTTTGGATAGAAACCTTTCAATCCTTTCCAAATACTAACAAACCTAGAGAGTATTTCTAACATTTTCAGCTTTTGATTCAGACTTCTAGATCCAGATATCAACAGAGTCAGAAGGAATACAGAATCCTTTAAAATGCGGGTAGAAACAATTGGGAATTCCCCACCCGGTTCTTGGCTTTTGTGGGCTCACGATGAGATTTTGCATACTGAGCATGCAACTGACACACCTGACCTGCACAACTCACTTGCAGAAAGGTGATCATGGTAAATTCCTTACAGAAGGCTTTTGTAAGTGAATTTGTTTGCACAGATTAGAATGAGTTGACTTTGCTTGATTGACATCTCCATGAGATTATAATATTATTTTTCCTTGATTTCTTTTGTCAATGTCAATTGATTATTTGCATAAGGTTAAGAGGTGTCAAGTGCATAAAGTGGTTATTGTTGGTAGGAACACAAGTTTCCAGAAAATTCCAAATGGATGTTATTTTCTAAGCAGTTCCACGCAACCCGGTGTGTTATAGAGGTCTGCTGTATATTGAAAGAACTGAAATCGAAGGGCCATAAGCTGGACCAGAAGATCCCAGGGGCCATGGACAGGTCGGGGGGTGGGAGAGACGTTGTGTGCATGAGTTTGTGCTGAATTACCATGACGGCACAAAGGTGGCATAGAAAGTGAGCAAGTGGATATGGAATGTGAGGCATAAAGACTTAAAATGTGACAAAATCGCTGGGACAAACTACCAGAGGATAAAAGTGGGTCTTTTAACCAATCCACCTAGGCACTCAGCTGACCTTGTAGTCACTTCTGTTCTGCTTCTGGGGTGAGACAAACGTATTTCTTCACTTCCCTGGAGCAAAAATAGCACATAAAGTAGCAATTTATACTCAGTTGGTCATCGAACTACCTGTCTCACTGGCGAAAAACTGAACCCTAGTATTTGCAATTTTTCTTCTAATTTGTTCAGAGATTATGGGGAATCTCTCAAGGCATGGTTAATTTGTTGCCCTTCAAAGTCTGTAGGTGAGAAGAGCCTTGCTATCATATTAGTTAGAAAACTTCCAGATACCAATTCAGCAACAATGATGAATCTACGATACATTATAAGTTAGGGTAATGTGAATGGAGCACAAAATTTACAGTAGATGGTGTTTCTCATCTTTCTGTTTATTTCCAGGTTCTGGAGCTCGTGGTTGTAGGGCTGGGGATCATTATTGAACAAAGCCTGTGGGTTGCTGTAGTTTATTGTGTGGAAAGTACACTCCACATTGGCAGTAGTGATAACTCAGAGAATTGCTTTGTGCTAGATGGTGTTCAGCTTTGAGCTGATCCAAGCTAAGTGGTGAATCACAAGTCTGACAGGCCCTGAAAGACGACTGACACACTTTGAGGTACCAAGAAGTCAGCTAATCATCACACATTACTCTGGTTCTACCCTACTCCTGTAGTCTTACTGTGGATATGGCTGGGTCAATTTCTCAAAAAATCAACCTTGCATTGAAACAAAATGCCATGAAAATCTGCTGCAATCTTCACGTGCGTGTAAGGAGCACTAGGATGGCTGGGAGCTATATATAATGATGTAGCTGGAAAATGCACTTGCAGCTTTAAAATTTAGTGAACCACTTCTGAAAATAAATGTAATCCTGTTTTTATTTTCATGAAGGTTATATATGCAATTTATCATATGCAGGAAAACAAAATATCAGAACAGCTGACAATACAGGTTTCAATCTGCACAATCACCAGGGGCACTGACCTGACTCAGCATCAACAGATCTCTCATTTCTTCCTAAGCTAGCAACATAAAAAGACTTCAATTCCTATAGCAAACCTCAACATCCAGGAGGGGTTCTTGAAACATTTGTAGATAGTCCAACTAGGAAAAAGGTTGTACAAGGCGTAGTATTGAGGTTTCAGTGGGGGAGCATTTTGGGAACAGTGATCATAATTATGTAAGTTTTAAAATAGTTATGGAAAAGGATGAGACTGGTCTTGGTCGGGGAAGGCTACTTATAACAAACCTTTATAACAAGCATTAACTGGAAAATTGGATTGAGCGCAGTTATTTGAAGATAATCCACATCTGATATGTGGGAGTCTATTAAAACCTAATTGACCAATGTTCAAGAGGACCCGCATGTTCTTGTGAGGACGAAAGATAAGGATGGCGAGATCAGCCTTGGATTGATGAGAGATGTTGCAAGTTTAGCTAACAAGAAAAAGGAAGCGTATGTAACAAGGTCAGCCACATGGAAATCATAGAATATGAGCTCCTTGATTGTGACTGTAAACCAGGGAGCCCTGGCTGACAGATATAAACAGAAGTGTCAGAGATTCTGTTTACTCTGAGGCCTAGCTTTAAGGAAATTGCACCAGTGTCAAGTTCTATGCACACATAAATAATGGGTGACTTGGTAAAGAGATACTAGCCTCTGTACAGTTATTTCACAAATTATTGCATGATACTGAAAGAGGAAAGGAGGAAATTTCTGAAGCCTTGACGGAAATCTTTGTATTCTCTTTACCCACGGTGAACTCCCTGAAGACTGGGGAATAGTCAATGTTGTTTCTTTGTTCAAGAAGGGCAGCAGGAATAATCCAGGAAATTAAAGACCAGTGAGTCTTACCTCAGTGGTCAGAAAATTTTTGGACAGGATTCCTAGCTACAGGATTTACTTGCATTTGGAGAAAAGTGGAAGAATTATTAGAAATAATCAGCATGCTTTTTATAGTTGAGGTCTTGTACCAAAAACATGATTGAGCTTTTTGAGAAAGTGACAAAGATCATTGATGAGGGTAAGGCAGTGGATGTTGTCTACATGGACTTTACTAAAGTATTTGACAAGGTCCCTTATGGTAGATTGATCTAAAAGATCAAATTGCATGGAAGCCATGGTGAGTTGGAAAGTTGAATACAAAACTGGATGGGGCATAGAACAGAGGGGATAGTTATCAAAGAGTGTTTTTCTGACTGGAGGACTGTGACAGTGGTGTTCCACAAGGATCAGTGCTGGGAAATTGGTTGTTTGTACTGTATGTGTAAGTGGGATGGATGAAAATGTTGGTAGTCTGATTAGTAAATTTGCAGATGACACAAAAATTGATGGAGTTGTGAATAGTGAGGAATGATATCAAGCAGGATATAAATCAGCTGGAAAGTTGGGGAGAGAAATGGCAAATGGAGTTTAATTCGGAAAACTGTAGGGCGATGCATTTTTGGAGGTCAAATGCAAGAGGAAAATATACTGTGAATGGCTGGACCCTTAGGAGCATTGATATAGATTGATATCTTGGGTTTCAAGTCCAGAGGTCGCTGAAAGTGGCAACACAAGTAGATAAGGTGATCCGGAGGCATACGGCATGCTTCCCTTCATTGGTTGAGGCACTGACAAAAGAAGTTAGAAAGTCATACTGCAACTGTATAAAGTCAGATGTCACATGACACCAGCTTATAATCCAACAGATTTACCTGAAATCACAAGCTCTTGGAGTGCTGCTTGGAGTTGTTATAGACCAGACCAGACCAGACCCCCTCAAAATATTTTAAGAAGGTAGCCTAGACCGTAACTTTTTCTTATTTTAAAGGTAGATGTGAAGTGGACATGTGATGTGACTGGTCAAACCACTCAACATTAAGTAAAACACAATTTATTTAAACACTACAGTTAAAATGCAAACAAAAGAAAGTGGAATTTGAATAACAACTATTGGAAAGCTTAACTGAACAACAGAATAACTGAATAAAAGTACCTATTAATAATTAAGTGTTCCAATATAGTAACATCCCATAAACACACCCCTTGGCAAAAAGGTAAATTCAGACAAAGATTCTTACAGGCGGCTTGCCAATCCAGGAGGAAACAACATCAAGAGACATTTCAGAGAAAGTAGCAGTTAGGAATCATTTACTGAAGCTCCAATTCATCTAAGGCTCAAACAGCTTCTGACTGGTACAGCTACAAAAAAACTAGAAAGCTTGATCTGTGAGGACTGGCCACACCCCTTCCATTGTTACAACTGCTTTTAAAAAAAGCCTGAAGGCCACATAAGTCAATAACTTAAGCCATCTCCTGTAGCCACTTTGGTACCTCTGGCTTTTGCAACCTCTCTTGAAAAAAAACCCAGGACAAGATAGCCGTTTTAAACTGACAGCATTGTCACAAGAGTATATTAGCTAAAAAGATTGGACAAACTTGGGTTATTTTCATTAGAGCTTTGGAGGCTGAGGGGTGACCTGATAGAAGTGTATAAAATTATGAGGGCCTTGGGATGGCATGGAGATGGACAGTCAGAGTCTCTTCCCCAGAATGAAAATGTGAGAGGGCATTGCCTACAGCAGAATATATGTAGTGCTTCCACAAAACACAAGCTGTTTGACTGGGATGACAAAATCTGCAACACTTCAAAAGGTCACCTGACCAAGGTAGAAAAACTACTGGTTTTGAATCTTTCACAAGGGCAACAGCAATTACTCCCTTCCCTCCCAATCTTGTCTCTGAAATCGTTCTCATCAAAGTTTGTGGGTTGAAAACCTACTGGAAGAGCTCATTATTGCAAGTTTAACAGTCATATAAGGTAAAGCCTGAATCTACACCATTGTTTCCAGGCAAAGAGAATTCAACCATCCATAATTGATGCAGGAAGAAATATTAATGTCAACAGCTTGCGTGGATTTGTAACATCTGTAATTTTTTTATTTCTGAATCTAACAGTTACTTGGTAAAAGTACTTTTAAGATAATATTGTAAAGTTTTAATTTTTTTTTCTCTAGGCTTAGAGGTTGTGTGTGCAGTGTGTGTATTCATACCTTTTGCTAAAAATCTTCACTTGATTGGGCTTTTCTTTCCAAAACACTTGTTACTTATTTGTTAATTTAAGGTAAATTGGTAGACTTGTTTATAAAAACGGAAAGTTCTGACGAAGGGTCACTGGACCTGAAACGTTAACTCTGATTTCTTTCCACAGATGCTGCCAGATCTGCTGAGCTTTTGCAGCAATTTCTGTTTTTGTCTATGATTTATAGCATCGGCAGTTCTTTTGATTTTTATTTAGTATTTAACTCACTGTCACATCACTTCTAGACATGCCCACATTGAAGAAATTCTGTTCCTCTCTCTGACAGGATTTCTGTTTCAATGTTTTTTCTTGTCCGCCATCACTATTTTCACTGTCACTCCTGGTGTTTGACCAGGTTTTTGCTAAAACTTGTTTCCACAGCCATATCACATTCCTCAGTGACTGTCTCTGGGTCAATGTGGATTCCAACTCAA
This sequence comes from Ginglymostoma cirratum, assembly GCA_024137785.1. Lineage (NCBI taxonomy): Eukaryota > Metazoa > Chordata > Chondrichthyes > Orectolobiformes > Ginglymostomatidae > Ginglymostoma > Ginglymostoma cirratum. The sequence continues at coordinate 80,126,285 of JAHRHZ010000012.1, forward strand.
GTTTCATCCTTTGTGTTTTGAATCCACCCAGGATCATAGGTATTGCTGTGACGCTCAAGGCTCCACTGACAGCTCATCTTGCCACATCCTGAGAACTGCAATCAGTGCTATGCGATGTCATATTCACACTCTTGATCTCTCTCTCCAACAGCATCACATCACTGGCTCAGAGCTGCACGACTCCCAAGTTCCACTTCATCCTCCGGCTCATTTGACAAGAAATCTTTTTGTTTCCTTTCGGGCATCAAGGCACATAAGATGCAACAACTCAGAGATACCCACAGCCCTCCGGAATCTTCCTCATCTCGCCTTCCCTCTGACTCCATCCCCTCCCCCAACCCCACCTCCTGTCATGTATTCATCATCCCTCCTGACCTTCTGCTTTCTGATGCTGAACCAGTTCTGAGGAAGGGTCACTGGACCTGAAACATTAACTCTGATTTCTGTCCACAGGTCCTGGCAGACCTGCTGAGCTTTTCCAAAAATTTCTGTTTTTGTTTCTGACATTTTTATGACACTGGGTCATATACATATATATTACATAAATATATCACTTTTTTAAGTCCACTCTCAAATCTAAATTCACTCTCAAATCTTGCCAATATCATGTGTTTGGGAGTCTGCTTCATCTCAAGGTTGCCTGGTTTTCCTCAGTACGAGCATTGGCTGATCTCCCCCTTTAGCTTCATTGTTGAGATTGGTTGTGCAATACACAGCAACAATTGCTATTCTCAAGACCCTGCTCAGCAAGTACTGGAATCCTTCTCCTGAGTGATGTGAGCAGTGGAAGTACAGCTTCAATGACTATTACCTGTTTACTGATGGCCCTAGTGGATGCACGTGCAGCACTGTAGTAATATTCAGTATTAGTCTGAGGGTTTCATGCTGGAGTCATTAGCTATGTTTTTTTTGGGTGTGTGCAGGAGATATGCACAGTCATTTCTGAGGCATACTGGACATAATGCAGTGCAACGAACATTCAAGGAACCTAGGAGTTTTGCAGAATGTTAATATTGTGACAGCTTCCTGATGGTCGTGCACACTTACAGGAATTGTTGTCTGTGGTCACAAATGAATCTGAATGGATAATGCGAGGGAACTCTGAAAGCCATGTGCCTGTAACTGATAGTCCCTGGTACCTTAGGGAACCCAACAATGGCTTCAAATCCCTTGGCACTCTGGGTGAACTGGACAAACTGAATTATTTTCCTGTAAAGGCCATTGGTTATATCCTGAATAGACTTGTGGACAGCTGATTGGGAGATATCACATAAGTCCCCAGTTTGGGTTTGAAAGGCATCAATAGTTAGAAAGTTTAGTGTAGCTGTGATCTTTGGCCCAACTTGCATAGCACTCCCTCCCAAGCTGAGCAACTGCAGATCTACCTGTGGGAATTAGATCATGTAGATGATGGCTTCCCCAGTTGGCACGGTTGTTCACTCATCTGGAGGCAGTTGCAACCTTTTCTCTGTAGATTGCTCTGAATCACTGAAGACTCTGGTGTCCACTTCATACACCACGTGTTCATCCACAGTTGGAGCCCATGAGTCTCTAATTCTGCCATGTTGCTCTTAGCGTTTTTCCCTTTGTTGATTTAGTCTTATGAATGCTACAACTGCTGCTGGGTTCAGTGGTTGCGATGTCTGCCGTGGAAGTACTGATTTATGAATGCACAGCAGGAATAAACATGTTTTCAATGAAAACTGTGGACTATTATCAAACTGCTCCTGCCTTGGTGAAAGCCTGCCCTACTACAATTTGTACATACATCTGTAACCCATGACTGGTTCTGTTCTTTCCTGTTGCTACCACGTGATATATTTGTGCTCTACATCTTAACATTGCTTTGCTAAATAGCACAACATGAGTCTATTTGTCCTTCATTAACCATCGCAATGCAGTCTAGTCATAGAGAGATAACAGCATAGACAGACCTTTCAATCCAACCATTAATCCCAAACTAAACTAATCCCACCTACCTGCACTTGGCCCATATCCCTCCAAACATTCCTTAATCACGTACTTTTCAAAATGTCTTTAAATGTTATAACTGTACCTACATCCACCACTTCCTCTGGAAGTTCATTCCACACACAAGCCACTCTCTGTGTAAAAATATACATTGGAAGGATCAACCAGCATAACAGATTAATCACCATCTCATTAACTTTCATAGGCATGAGGCCTGTGAATGGTTCTTGATGGCTGATTGTATTTGGTAGTGTCAGGAGGGGTTACTGCACAACCAGAAGCACCTGACTCCCCATCTTGTGAAAGGTTAATGAATGACTGGACATGGTGAGGAAGTATCTCTAACTCTTCCATTTAAATTTATCTTTAATGTGCACTGATAGTTTTCCTTCAATGTAAACTGATCAATGTAGAGCTTACTTTACAGTTTCATTTTCAGTTATTTCTTTTGGCCTGTCCTTTGCTTTACTTCGCACACAAAATAGCACCCCACCATTTTGAACAGCACATTGCCAGAATCGCCCTTTTGGAAAATGAGTTTTTACATTGACTGTGGTACATTTTGCTTTTGATTACTCCTTTCTCTTAAGTACAATTTCATCCTCATTACTGTTGATGATCTTGTCAGTTTCCTTTTCTCCCCCCTCTCCTATTGTTCAACTTCCCCTTAATATCAGCCCTTTTAGGGTGGCACGGTGAGTCAGTGATTAGTACTGCTGCCTCACAGCGCCAGAGACCCACGTTCGATTCCAACCTCAGGCGACTGTCTGTGTGGAGTTTGCACATCCTCCCCGTGTCTGCATGGGTTTCCACCAAGTGCTCAGGTTTCCTCCTGCAGTCTAGAGATGTGCAAGGTAGGTGGATTGGCCATGCTAAAACTGTACATAGTTCAGGGATGTGTAGGTTAGGTGCATTAGCCATGGGAAATGCAGGGTTACAGGGGTAGGATGCACTTTGAAAAGTCGGTGTGGACTTAGGCCGAATGGCCTTTTTCCATACCGGGGAGATTCTATATATAAAATATATCATTTCCCAGAACATCCCTACTCTTCCTCTGATCCCACTCCTAATGAGATCCTGATGCACATCTCACATTTACATCCAACACCCTCATTCAGCTTCACTCCTTTTCCTCCCTCCCCAAGCTTCTAAATAATCTCACTGTGTTGCCACAACTGCATCCCTCCCCCAGTTATCCAACTCCCACCCTTCGGTGTACCCATTGCCCTTATTATTTTGACACCCCCTTCTCAATCCCAGTTTTCTGCCTCCATTCCCTAATACTTCCACTAACCCTGAGAACCACATCCTTGCTTTCCCTTTGTACTTAGCCCACTTTTCTGAGAACTTACTAGTGCCCTTTTAGGCTGTATCCCATCTTTAGGTTAACACTCAAATTAAGTTCATCCCACTTTTTAGCTGAGGCCTGGTTGCCTGTCCCAGTGAAGTTTGTTTTCCTAGTCAGTGTGGTTGCCTTGATCTGGCACGCATGTGCGCCTGAACAACCCCCACCTGTGATGTTATAATAATTCTATTGCAAGAATATGGATGCGTCTTCTCATGAGTTGCTCAAATGACTTGGTGAATAGGAAAAAAAAAACGAAAGAATTGTGGATGCTGTAAATCAGGAACAAAAACATAAGTTGCTAGAAAAGCTCAGCAGGTATGGCAGCATCTGTGAAGAAAAAAATCAAAGTTAACATTTCCGGTCCGATGACTCTTCCTCAGAAAGGGTCCTTCTTCACAGATGCTGCCAGATCCGTTGGGCTTTTCCAGCAACTTCTCTGTTGGTTATGAAGCAGCCAAGTTACTGAAGGTGATTTTACTTGCTGGAGCTTGGAGGAAGAAATCTACCTGACAGAGTGCCTTCGTGAATTTAATTTCATTGGGCTGGGGTGTTAATGAATATTTATGATATGCTGATGAATGCAAAAGACAAACGACACCAGGTTATAGTTCAACAGCATTATTTGAAATCACAAACATTCCGAGTGGTGCTCTTTGTCAGGTGAAGTGGAGGGAAGCGCACAGGCACAGAATTTATATGTAGAGGGATAATGGCAAGATAATTCCAGGTAATTAAGAATGTAAAAAGATAAATTACAAATAGTGTGAGTGGAGTGTCAACAGGCTGACTAACAAGTCTTTGCAGGTGATCAAAAGTGTGAAACAGTGTGAGTAATGTGTCAATAGCTGAATAGCAAGTGACGTCCAGACTCTTATACTTACCATGTTATTCCAGCCATTTGGTTTGTCTCTAGTACCATTCTATTTTTGATTTTTTGTAATTATTAATCAGATCATAGGTCACCCTTTGACTTGCTATTCAGCTGTTAACACTTTACTCACACTGTTTGACACTTCCGATCATAGAACATTGAACACAGAACAGTACAGCACAGTACAGGCCCTTCGGTCCATGATATTTCAGTAAAGCTTTTGATAAGGTTCCTCACGGTAGGCTATTGCAGAAAATTTGGAGGCATGGGATCGAGGTGATTTAGCGGTTTGGATCAGAAATTGGCGAGCTGGAAGAAGACAGAGGGTGGTGGTTGATGGGAAATGTTCATCCTGGAGTTCAGTTACTAGTGGTGTACCGCAAGGATCTGTTTTGGGGCCACTGCTGTTTGTCATTTTTATAAATGACCTGGATGAGGGCGTAGAAGGATGGGTTAGTAAATTTGCGGATGACACTAAAGTCGGTGGAGTTGTGGATAGTGCGGAAGGATGTTGCAGGTGACAGAGGGACATAGATAAGCTGCAGAGCTGGGCTGAGAGGTGGCAAATGGAGTTTAATGCGGAGAAGTGTGAGGTGATTCACTTTGGAAGGAGTAACAGGAATACAGAGTACTGGGCTAATGGTAAGATTCTTGGTAGTGTGGACGAGCAGAGAGACCTCGGTGTCCATGTGCATAGATCCATGAAAGTTGCCACCCAGGTTGATAGGGTTGTTAAGAAGGCGTACGGTGTGTTAGGTTTTATTGGTAGAGGGATTGAGTTTTGGAGCCGTGAGGTCATGTTGCAGCTGTACAAAACTCTGGTGCGGCCGCACTTGGAGTATTGCGAACAGTTCTGGTCACTGCATTATAGGAAGGATGTGGAAGCATTGGAAGGGGTGCAGAGGAGATTTACCTGGATGTTGCCTGGTATGGAGGGAAGGTCTTATGAGGAAAGGCTTAGGGACTTGAGGCTGTTTTCGTTAGAGAGAAGAAGGTTAAGAGGTGACTTAATACAGACATACAAGATGATCAGAGGATTAGATAGGGTGGACTGTGAGAGCCTTTCCCTCGGATGGTGACGGCTAGCACGAGGGGACATACCTTTAAATTGAGGGGTGATAGATATAGGACAGATGTCAGAGGTAGATTCTTTACTCAGAGAGTAGTAAGGGCATGGAATGCCTTGCCTGCAGCAGTTGGAGACTCGCCAACTTTAAGGGCATTTGAATGGTCGTTGGATAAACATATGGATGATAATGGAATAGTGTAGGTTAGATGGGCTTCAGATTGGTTTCACAGGTCGGCGCAACATCGAGGGCCAAAGGGCCTGTACTGCACTGTAATGTTCTATGTTCTATGTTGTGCCGAACTTTTATCCTAATCCTAAGGTCTATCTAACCTCCACCCCTAACTTATACTATCATCCATATGCCTATCTAATAGCTGCTTAAATGCCCCTAATGAGGACGACTCCACTACCCGCTCCGGCAATGCATTCCACGCCCCTACCACTCTCTAAGTAAAGAACCTACCTCTGACGTCTCTCCTGTATCTACCTCCACTCACTTTAAAACTATGCCCGCTCGTAATAGCTACCTCCACCCTAGGAAGAAGTCTCTGGCTGTCCACTCTATTTATACCTCTGATCATTTTGTACATCTCTATCAAGTCACCTCTCATGCTTTGTCGTTCTGAAGAGAAAAGCCCTAGCTCTCTCAACCCTTCCTTGTAAGACCTTCCCTCCATTCCAGGCAACATCCTGGTAAATCTCCTCTGCACCTTTTCCAACACTTCCACATCTTTCCTCTAATGAGGCAACCAGAACTGGACACAATACTCCAGATGTCGCCGTACCAGGCTTTTGTATAGCTGAAGCATAACTTCACGGCTCTTGAACTCGATCCCTCTATTAATGAAAGCTAACACATCATACGCCTTCTTAACAACTCTATCCACCTGGGTGGCAGTTTTCAGGGAACTGTGGACATGAACCCCAAGATCCCTCTGCTCCTCCACACCGCCAAGAATCTTTCCGTTAACCCTGTATTCTGCTTTCAAGTTTGTCCTTTCAAAATGAATCACCTCACACTTTTCAGGGTTAAACTCCATCTGCCACTTCTCAGCCCAGCTCTGCATCTTATCAATGTCTCTTTGTAACCCAGAACAGCCCTCCGCACTGTCCATAACGCGACCCACCTTCGTATCGTCCGCGAACTTACTCATCCACCCTTCCACTCCTTCATCCAAATCATTTACAAAGATCACAAATAAAAGAGGACCCAGTACAGATCCTTGTGGTGCACCACTCGTAACTGAGCACCATGTTGAATATTTTCTGTCCACTACCACCCTTTGTCTTCTAAGGCTCAGCCCATTCTGAATCCAATCTGCCATATTTCCCCCTATCCCATGCCTCCGTACCTTCTCCATGAGCCTACCATGGGGAAACTTATCAAACGCCTTACCTAAATCCACGTATACCACATCCACTGCTCTACCTTCATCCACATGTTTGGTTACCTCTTCAAAGAATTCAGTAAGGTTTGTGAGACATAATCTACCCCTCACAAATCCATGCTGACTATCACAAATCAAACTGTGCCTTTCCAAGTGATCATAAACCCTATCTGTCAGAGCCCTTTCCAATAATTTTCCCACCACTGATGTAAGAATAACTGGTCTGTAATTTCCGGGGTTATCTTTATTCCCTTATTTGAACAAGGGAATGATGTTTGCCTCTCTCCAATCTTCCAGCACTATACCCATGGACAGTGAGGACGAAAAGATCATTACCAAAGGCCCTGCGATCTCTTCCCTCGCTTCCCATAGAATCCTTGGATAAATCCCATCAGGCCTGGGGGACTTACCTATCTTCAACTTCCTCAAAATTCCTAGTACATCTTCCTTACTAACAACAACCTTCTCTAGCCTACCAGCCTGCTTCACACAGTCCTTCTCTGCAACTAGGTCCCTCTCAGTTGTGAATACCGAAGAAAAGTATTCATTAAGGACCTCTCCTATCTCTTTAGGCACCATGCACAAATTCCCTTTACAATCCTTGATCGGCCCTACCCTTTCTCTGGTCATTCTCTTATTCCTCACGTACGTGTAAAAAGCCTTGGAGTTTTCCTCGATCCTATCTGCCAAGGTTTTTTAATGCCCCCTTATAGCTCTCCTAAGCCCTTTCTTCAGCTCCTTCCTGGATAACTTTTATCCCTCTCGAGCCTTTTCCGTTTCTTGTTTCCTAAACCTTACATAAGCATCCTTCTTCCTCTTAACCAGTCGTTCGACCTCTCTTGGGAGCCAAGGCTCCCTCACTCGATCGCATCTTCCCTGCCCGTTAGGGACAAACATATCGAGCACACGCAGTATGCATTCCTTAAACAATCTCCACGTTTCACTTGCAAATGCTTGTTACTCCACTCACACCATTTGTATTATCTTTGAAACTTAATTACCTGGGACTATCTTGCCATTATCTCTCTGCATTTAAATTCTGTGCCAGTTCGCTCGCCTCCACTTCACCTAATGAAGGAGCAGCACTCCAAAAGCTTGTGATTTCAAATCAACCTGTTTGATTATAACGTGATGTTGTGTGACTTCCGACTTTGTCCACCCCAGTACAACACGGATACCTCCACACCATGAATGCAAAAGAGGTTCCTGAACATCAAAGTTTGTGCAAGTTTCTGAGAACTTCAGAATACAGAATGTGCAAGACTCTTAGAGGAGTGCACTGATCCATGCACTAGAACAGCATCTTCAGACACCAGATGAGCTGCCCTATGGTAGTCCTTATGAACTGATAGCTTTTGTCCTAGTGCCTCTGTACTCTGTCTTGAGGTCATGCAAAGGGGTGAATGGCCTTCTTTTCAAGGGCTATCCATACAAGAGTGACATGAAGATCTAAGATGCTCTAGGCAAATGTAGGTTGAAGGCATCATGACATATTATAGTATTCCTACAGTGCGGAAAGAGGCCATTTGGCTCATCGAGTCTGCACTGACCCTCTGAACAGCATTCCACTCAGACCCAATACCCTACTGTATCCCTGTAACACCAAATTTGCCAAGGCTCATCCAGCTAGCTTACACGACCCTGAAACACGACAGATAATTTTTGCATGGCCAATCCATCTAACCTGCATGTCTTTGGACTGTGGGAGGAAACCAGAGCTCCCAACCAAAACCCATGCAGATGCAGGGAGAATGTACAACCTCCACACAGATAATTTGTTCAGCGGTGGGAGTCGGGAGAGAGCGCGAGGGGATTGCTGGGAAGGTGAGCTTTTCATTTTAAAAGACTTACTTCTTGAGTCTGTGACCTCCATTTGTTCAGCGGCGGGAATCGGGAGAGAGTGCGAGGGGATTGCTAGGAAGGTAAAATCATATATTCTGGCTGTGGCTAAACCTGAAACACTACACGTGTAGTGTCTGCCACCCACCCTCCTCCCCTAACCAAAAAAAAGACTCTGTGTGGAGGGTCAACAAGCACAAGGATTTCTTCTAGCCGGGAGACAGCGTGAGGGGACTGCTGGAAAGGTAAGCAGTGAGTATAATAACTTACAGTTAGTGCTTCGGGGCCTTCATTTTTGGCGGCGGAGGAGGAGGAGACCAGGAGCGAGAGCTCAAGAGTGGCGTCTCCCACCCTTCCACCTCCTCTAACCTAAGAATAAAAGGGTAAGTAAATTATTCTCTACTTTTTACAAATCTTTTGGGGAAGTTTAAATTTAGAGGGGATGGCAGTCAGGGCAGTGCAATGTTCCTTTTGCAGGATGTGGGAGGTAAGAGTCAACAGCAGTGACTCTGCTGACTTCACCTGTGGGAAGTGCACCCAGCTCCAGCTCCTCAAAGACCGCGTTAGGGAACTGGAGCTGGAGCTGGATGAACACAGGATCATTCGGGAGGCTGAGGTGGTGATAGAAACGAGCTACAGGGACATAGTTACCCCTGAGAACGAAGGCAGTTGGTTGACAGTAAGGAAAAGGAAGGGAAGGAAACAGTCAGTGCAGGGATCCCCTGTGGTCATTCCCCTCAACAATAAGTATACTGTTTTGGATACTGTTGGGGGGGTTGACCCGCCAAGGGTAAGCCACAGGTACTGAGTCTCTGGGACAGGGTCTGGCTTTGTGGCTCAGAAGGGAAGGGATGAGAATAGGAGAACAATTGTAGTGGGGGATTCAATAGTTAGAGGCATAGACAGGCGGTTCTGTGAACGCGAATGGGACGAACGGATGGTATGTTGCCTCCCGGGTGCCAGGGTCCGTGACGTCTCGGATTGTGTCTTCAAGATTCTTAAGGGGGAGGGTCAGCAACCAGCAGTCATGGTACACATCGGTACCAATGACAGAGGTAGAAAAATGACTGAGAATGTGAAAAACAAGTACAGGGAGTGAGGTTGGAAGCTGAAGTCCAGGACAAACAGGGTAGTTATCTCTCGATTACTACCAGTGCCACGTGATAACGAGGTAAGAAATAGGGAGAGAGTGTAGCTAAACACGTGGCTACAGGGCTGGTGTAGGAGGGAGGGCTTCCATTATGTGGATGATTGGAGCATATTCTGGGGAAGGTGGGACCTGTACAGTAAGGACTGGTCGCACCTGAACCGGAGGGGTACATATATTTCGGGAGGGAGGTTTGCTTGAACTAATTGGGATGGTTTAAACTAGATTGGCAGGGGTTGGGGAACCAGATTTGTAATTCAAAGGATGAGGTATTCAGCCTTCCAACAGACACAACAGGGAGTGAGGTTGTTAATAAAGAAAAGCGGTCAATAGAGCATGATTGTGGACAAAGGGATGGTTTGAAGTGTGTATACTTTAGTGGAATCCAGCCCCTGGCACTGTGGCCTGATAATCTAACATCTAACTGTACTGTGTGCAAATAAAGACATTAAGCACTTTTTGTGGTATAGCACAATGTGAACTTTTAAGGAGTGGATGAATTTCCTGTGAATCTTGTTGGCTGCTTATTTGGTATCTTTAGAATACCGTTGGTGCAGGTGATGATACCTGAACCTAAAGAAAATCAGTGATAGAAGCAAATCGCTTTGTCAGCAAACTTAAAAAACAGAATTAACAGTTTCGAGTTCAGTACGACGCTGCTTTAGAACACTCCTTCAATCAATTTATGCCTGTGATGGTCCATCTGTTTGAAACTGTATTGATTGCTTAGCTTTTGCAATTCAGCACAGTTACTTGCATTATGCAGTGGTGCACTGTTGCTTATGTGATGCCCTTAAAGTCTCCTATTGATCCCCAGAATGAACTGCCAGAGGAGCTGGTGGATGCAGGTACAGTTACAATATTAAAAAGAAACACTGGTAAGTACATGAATAGAAAATGTTTGGATGAATATGGGCCAAATGCAGGCAAGAGGGACTAGTTTAGTTTGGTAAAATGGTTGGCGTGGACTAACTGGACCAAAGGGTCTATTTCCATGCTGTATGCCTCTAAATTCAAGGCCACTGTGACTTTAATGGCAGTGCAAGGTGATCATTAATGTGAGGTGTGATGTCTTCCTCAATAAGAGTACATATTCCTGAAATCAAAACCAAAAGAACTGCAGATGCTGGAAAAGCTCAGCAGGTCTGGCAGCATCTGTGGAGGAGAAAACAGAGTTAACGTTTCGGGTCTGGTGACCCTTCCTCAGAACTGATGGTGGCTGGGAAAATGTCAGTTTATATGCAGAAAATAGGGAGGTGGGTGGGGTAGGGAGTAAATGATAGGATAGAGCCCAAAGAGAATTTCTGAAATCATCTGCCTACATAAGCAGAGTCTCCTATGACACTGGACTCTGACATTTCCAGGTAGCTACTTGTTCACCTGTGTATTTGATGCTGTAGGTATGGCCTTCGTTTTCTGCCTGCCCTTTATTCTTCTCCTTTCTTCCTGCCAAAGAGATCAACATCTGCTCTTGAGGATGTTGATCTTCATTGCTATTGATCATTATATCTAAGTATTTTAATCACTTGTGCAGCTATTACCTTGCTTGATCCCAGTCGCACTCACCATTTACTATTCTCCCATCATGTAATCCTTCGAGACATACACCTTTTTACTCACCAATCTCATTGAATGTTATGGCCATGATTGGCTCCTGCTGCACCCCGCGCCCCCATGTTGTCACTTCTTTTTACTGGTTGTTAGATGGACCTTGGATTACATGCCTCCACAAAATTGCAAATTGGTCCTTATTGAGCTGCCTTCCCCCCTTCTTCACCAAATACATTAGATGGTTACTCTACACATCAATATACAATGGAAATTAGAGCAGTGCACTGAATTTCCCTGGCTCATAATGGCAGGCTTTGTGGTGGGAGGGCTTAACCAAAGGCTGCATCAGGAACTCTCTCTAATGATTTCTGCCACTGGGGACCTTCCAGTCATACAGTCATAGAATAAGTAATACAGCATGATAACAGGCCATGGTGCCCACTCAGCTAGTTCCAATTGCCCACATTTGGTCCCGATGCCTCTAAACCCTTCTCATCCATGTGCCTATCCATGTTTTTTATATGTTGCTACCGTACCTGCCTAAACCACTTTCTCCACCAGCCCATTCCATACACACACCACTCTCCATGTGAAGAAGTTGCCCCTCAGGTCTTTCTTAAATCTATCCCATCTCACCATAAACCTATGCCCTCTAGTTTTCAATTCCCCATAGAACAATACAGCGCAGAACAGGCCCTTCGGCCCTCGATGTTGCGCCGCCCTGTGAACTAATCTAAGCCCATCCCCCTACACTATCCCATCATCATCCATATGCTTATCCAAGGACTGTTTAAATGCCCCTAATCCCTGGGAAAAAGACTATATGCATTCATCCTATCAATGCCCCTCATGATTTTATATACCTCAATAAGGTCACCCCTCATTCTCCTATGTTCTAAGGAATAAAGTCCTATCCTGGCCAAACTCTCCCTATAACTCAGGCCTACTGGTCCTGGCAACATCCTCATAAATCTTATTTGAACACTTTCCAGTTTAACTGTATCTCTCCCATAACAGGGTGACCAAAACTGTACACAATACTCCAAGTGCAGCCTCGCCAATGAGTTACACAACTGTAACAATAACATCCCAACTCAACTGACGAAGGCCAGCGTGCAAAATCCCTTCTCCACCACCCTGTCCACCTGTGATGCTGCCTTCAACGAACTATGTATTTGTACTCCTAGGTCCCTCTGTTCCACAATACTCCTTAGGACCTGACTATTTACTGTATAAGTCCTACCTTGGTTTGACATTCCAAAATACAACACCTCACACTTATCTGTATTGAATTGCATTTGTCAATCCTCAGCCCACTTCCCCATCTGATCAAGATCCCTCTCTAATTTTTGACACCTTCTGCGCTGTCAACGATACCTCCTAACTTTGTTTCATCTGCAAACTTACTAATCATGCCTTGTACATTCACATCCAGATCACTTATGTAAATAACAAATAACAATGGTCCCAGCAACGACCCCTGTGGCATATCAATAGTCACCGGCCCCCAGTCCAAGAAACAACCTTCAACCATCACCCTCTGCTTTGTACCATTGAGCCAGTTTTGAATCCAATTAGCTAGCTCTCCCTGGATCCCATGCAACCTAACCTTCATGACCAGCCTGCCATGCGCGACCTTGTCAAAGGCTTATTAAAGTCCATTTAGACAACATCCACTGCCCTACTCCCATCTATCCTCTTGGTTACCTCTTTGAAAAACGCTAAAAGATTTGTCAGATATGACTTCCCGCGCACAAATCCATGCTGACTATCCCTATTATTCAAATGTTGGTTGATGCTGTCCCTCTGTATCCTCTCCAATAACAAGCCTACCACTGATGTCAGGCTCAATGGCCTGTAGTTCCCTGGCTTGCCTTTGCTAACTTTCTTAAAGAATGGAACAACATTAGCCACCTTCCAGTCTTCTGGAATTTCACCAGTGGCTAAAGATGAAGCAAAAATCTCTGCAAGAGCCTCTGCAATTTCTTCCCTAGCCTCCCACAATGTCCGAGGATGGACTTGATCAGGCCGAGGAGATTTATTCACCTTAATGTGCTTTAAGGCTGCAAATACCTGCCCTGTACTAATTTGTATGCGATCCAAAACGTCTTCACTTGCTTCCCTTATTTCTTCAGCATCCATGATTCTCTCCTCAGTAAACACTGAGGAGAAATATTCATTAAAAATCTCCCCCATCTCCTGTAGCTCCACACATAGATGGCCATGCTGATCTTTAAGGAGACCTATTCTCTCCCTAGCCACCCTTTTATTCTTAAAATAGCTATAAAATGTCTTGGGATTATCTTTGACCTTATCTGCCAGATCAATCTCATACCCTCTTTTTGCTCTTCTGCCTTCCCTCTTGAGTGCGCTCCTACACTTTTCATAGTCAACTAGGGAACCACTTGAGCCCCATAGCTTAAACCCAATGTATGCTTCTTCTCTTTCCTGCTCAGAGCCTCACTATCCCTCATCACCCCGGGATTGCTAAACCTGCCAACTTTTCCCTTCATCCCAACAGGGACACAGTGTTCCTGGACTCTTGATATCACACTTTTAAAAGCCTCCTGTTTGCCAGTTGTTCCTTTTCCTTCAAACAGAGTCAGCCAATCAACGTCGCTCCCCAACCTTCTCACAGCCTGTTTCTGACCCCAATCATCATGTAACCACCTCATTCTTCCCCATCCTCCACACGCGGTGGACAGTTATGCCCCAGCAAACCCCTCCTGGGACCTGACAATTAGCAATATGCACACCCCACAGCAAAAGTCCATTAGCCTGACTCTCAAAAAGCCACAGCCGAAGATAGAAGCAAAAGATTATTTTGCTGCTCCCAGTTACTCCCTCACTGCCAGCACCTACACACTTGCTACTCTTCCAATACCTGCCACATCTCTCCCAGGTTTACTGCCAACAGCATGCACAGTGGAAAACCAGACTGTGCTTGGAAGAGCAGCTTCTCAGAGATTCTATCCATTCTACTTACTATTCTATGATTAGTTGCCTGAATGATTGAATTTTCATGGGCAGTTTTGGGATTTCTGGGGTGAAATTGTCCACCTGTCCAGTATATTTTGAGCCCTAATAAAAACCGAAAGAACTGCGGATGCTATAAATCAGGAACAAAAACAAAGTTGCTGGAGAAGCTCAGCAGGTCTGGCAGCATCTGTGAAGGAATTCTGAGTCCTGATCAATACCTTAATCCTAACACACAGTCCAAAGAGGACATGCTTGTGAATGCACCATGAAAATCATTGACAGCAAATTTGGACGATCCAGGTTTTTTTAAACTTTTGTCTCTTCTTTCATTCTTTCAATCCCATCTTTTTTATCTTCTCCATTCAGTATTCAATACTGCATTTCGTACTGAATTGACTTTTCTATCTTAACACTTCTGGATTTAGACAGTACTTGTTTCAGTAAAGGTTCTATAATCTGATCGGCTGAAGATCAATGCTGTTTGGTTGCCCTGTTGACTTACTTCCATGATCCCATCTTTTGTCAGCTGTGATATATCGAACTCCTGATGACCACATGCAAAAGCTCAAACGTTCATAAGCAAATTGAAGAAAAGTGTTGGTTATTTGGTTATTGTGGCTCAAAATGGTCACTTTACTCTCGTAAGTAAGATGTGTTTAGTCAGAATATTACGCATTGTCAGCAAAATACAACTGAAGGAAAAGATTCAAAATATTTTGAGCACATACAATAATATGAAGACAAAGCTATACAGATGACTGCTCTGCTAAAAATAAGTGATGCCGTTCCCAGCAACATCCACATTCCACAGATTATTTCAAAAACAGCGCTCCAAGTATGGTCCAACCAAGGTTTAATAAAAGTTTTGAGCAGCTTCTCCATCTTTCAATTCAATCTTACAAGAAGGAAACCCATCGATTTTGATTTATTTTCTTCAATGGCCTTATTAACCTGTGTCATTACTTCTGGTGATTTGTGCTTTAAATTCCACATCCCTTTGCTCTTCTACCCTATTTGAATTCTTCTTTCCTGTATTTTTCATCTGAAAACAAAACTTCCTACTCATACCTGTTTGACCACTGCATGCACAGTATGCAAGTTTATTGCAGTCTATAGTATTGACTTCTTAATTTGGCATCATTCACAAATTTAAAAACTATTAATAGAATATTCCAGAGTGTTGAAGGTGGGTACAGGGTCAAAGTGGCAAAACTCAAAAATTGATGCTGAGTCAGGATCCTGTCCTCTGCCAGCTTTCCCCTGAGTGGGATTGATGGAGACTGACAAATCCTTTTGGATCCATTGGACAAATAATTAAGAAATTATTTGAGATTGTTAAGAAACCAGTTTCTGCACTGGATACTGCATTTCCCACACATGGAACCTGTTTCCCAATCTGTCGGCAACTCAGCAGACCCAGAAAGACAAACGCACAGTGAGAACAGCTCCTTTAGTGAAACTAACAAGGAGTGAAAGCTTTGATCAGTTGCATTGAAGAGCATCAGGCATTATCTTTCAGAGACAGCTGTTCAAAGCATTTCTCTCAGATTTCTCCTAGTAGCTTTAACTGCTTTAAAGGTAATCATTAACTTTATGGAAATCATTTCATCTATCTAGCTCTTCATCTTCAACTGCCAGCTTTCACTATCCATGGAAGCCATTTATTCAGCTCCACCTTCCAGTTCTAATGGCATCCAAGACCATAAACCACCTAAAACCAGCTGCTCAAACTGCAGCAACACTGGCTACTTTCTGCTCAGCCACTTTGTTATCTACAAGATAGAGGGGATCGACATTGAAATCTACCCTGGAAGGAGGCAAGACTCCCAACTCAGGGACCACAGGCAGAGGATCAGTTCACTCAATACATCTATACACAGCCTCTTGCTAACTGTGCGTTTTTCCAGGAATTCCCAATGGCCATCAAAGAATTTGTCACTGGAAAATATTGGCTGTGCGGTATAGGTACATGAGGGCAAAAGATTGAGGATGAGGGTGAGTTTTTTCTGTTCAGAAAGTGTTGTTAGATATCCGGAAAGAAAGAAATTAATTGATCTGGAAAAAGTGTTGTGATATGCAGGAGGATGTACTGTGAGACATAATCCCTGGCAATATCACAGTACTCACACACCATACCCCACTGTGGTGCAAGAACCACAATGAATCGTCTCTAGGTTTGATGGACGAAACTTCTGCCGCTGACTTTCTTGGTCACTTCCAACTATGTTTGCTTGGTTGGAGATGTAGTACTCTTCCTCTCATCTTTGAGAAAGCTCACCTTTCTGCTGCTTTTCAGATCACCCAGCAGGACCTGGGGCAGAGACGGGTTGGCTTCCCTGTACTTCTCTCCATTCCTGTGGCTGATACAGCCTGGACAATTCAAATCGTAGTGAACCACGGTATGATCCTTATAATTTGAAAACCTTACTGTGATAGAATGGACATGTCATCCTGACCACCATCTCTGAGCTGTCAGGACAACTGGATTATTCTGCTAAAAGGCCAGTAGTCAGCTGTTCAGAGAGTTGTGTTCCAAACATGAAGAAGTCCTTGATGCAATGATGAAGGTCAAGTACGGGTAGAAATTAAACAGTGAATGGCAGAATCCTTAGGAGTATTGATATGCAGAGGGATCTGAGTGTGCAGGTCTACATATCACTGAAGGTGGCAGCACAGGTCGATAAGGCCTACTGCATACTTGCCTTCATTAGAAGGGGCACTGAGTACAAGGCTAGATAAGTTATGCTTCAGCTTTATAGAATTTTAGTTAGGTCATTGTATACAATTCTGGTCACCACTTCCCCCAAGAAAGATGTAGATGCTTTGTAGAGGGTGCAAAAAAGGTTTACCAGGATGTTGGCTGGTATGGGGAATTTTAGCTATGAAGAAAGGTTCAATCGACTGGATTTTGTTTCCACTTGAACACAGGAAGTTGAGGAGCGACTTGCTAGTAGTTTATATGATAGTGAACGGCATGGATAGAGTGGAAAGTATGAGGCTTTTTCCCAGGGTGGAGTAATCAGTTACTAGGGGACACAGATTCAAGGTGCAGGGGGGAGGTTTAAAAGAGTTGGTGGAAGCAGATATAATAGCAGCATTCAAGAAACACCTGGGCGAATACGTGAACAGGAAGGGAATAGAGGGTTACGGATCCTGTAAGTGAAGACAGTTTCAGTACAGAAAGGCAAAATGTGTTGGCCCAGGCTTAGAGGGCTGAAGGGCCTGTTCCTATGCTGTACTGTTCTTTGATACCAAAGTTGATAAGATTCACTGTAACAACTCAAAAAGTCAGTTCACTACCACTTTCTCAAGAACAATCTGAGGTGGGCAAAAAATGACACTCACATCTCACGAGTTAATAATTTAAAAAATAATTAAACTGCCACTTTATTTTGATTCCAAAGTTAACATGGAATGTGTAGTACAGTAGTTCCACTAATAGTCCTTCTGGACCTCCTCTTTCTACCTTCTGCCACAATGACAGGTATTCTTTACCACATCGCTGCTTTCTGAGTTCTGGTTAGCTATCCACATCGTTACTTGTTCCTGGACTGTGGATGCTCTACTCTGACAGATGTTCATTAACAGTATCGTATCAGAGACTTTTTGAAAATCCAGATAAATTTTAATTCCCTTGACACTTTCTGTAACTCTCTCAAATAATTCAAAAGGTTTGGTCAAGAAAGACTTCACAGAATCTCAGAATTGTTGTGGTGCAGAAGACAGTGTCTGCACTGGTTATTCAATGAGCATTATGACTTGGTGCCATTTGTTTGCACATAACCTCGCACATTGCTTTCCTTTCACAGTAATCAGGACCAATCCTGCCACCACTTTCCAAATGCTCAGTTAGTACATCCTTAATGATTGACTCCAGCATTTTCCCCAGCACTGACATCAGACTAGCCAAGCTATAATTCCCCATTTTCTCTCTCCCACCTTTTTCAAAAAGTGGGGTTACATTAGCTACCCTCCAGTCCATTGGAACTCTTCCAGAGTCTTTAGGATGCTGGAAAATGATCACCATTGTGTCCATTATTTCTAGGAGCACTTCCTTAATTACTCTGGTGACTTATCGGGTTTAATCCCATCAATTTCCCCAATACCATTTCCTGACTAATAAGGATTTCTTTCAGTTCCTCCTTTATGCTTGACCCTCTGTCCCCTAGCAGTCCCAGATGGTTACTTGTCTCCTCGTAGCGAAGAAAAATCCAAAGTATTTGTTCAAGTGATCTGCCATTTTTTTTTGTCCATTTTGAATTGACCTGATTTTAACAGTAAAGGACCTACATTTGTCTTCACCAGTCTTCTTCTCTTCATATATCTATAGAAGATTTGCAGTCAGTTTTTACATTTTCCACAAGCTTACTCTTGTATTCTACTTTCTCTTTCCATATTAAACCCTCCTCTGCTGAATTTTACATTTCTCCCAGTCCTCAAGTTTGCTGCCTTTTCTAGCTAATTTATATGCCTCCTCTTTGGCTTTAACATTATCCCTGATTTCCCTTGTTAGCCATGGGTGAGCCACCTTCCCTGCTTAACTCTTATGCCAGACAAAGATGTACAATTGTTGAAGTTCATCCATGTGTTCTTTAAATGTCTGCCATTGCCAATTCACCGTCAACCCCTGAAGTATCCTTGGCCAGCTTATACTAGCCAATACATGTCTCATACCACCAAAGTTAGCTTTCTTTAAGTTCAGGACCCTAGTCTTAGATGTAAATGTGTCATTCTCTATCTTAATGAAGAACTCTACCATATTATGGCCACTCTTCTCCAAAGAATCTCATACCACAAGGGTGCTAATTAATCCTCTCTCATTACTCAATACCCAGGATAGGATGGCCTGCTCTCTAGATGGTTCCTTGAGAGATGGTTGAGTAAACCATTCTTCATACGTTCTAGGAATCCTCCCCCATCGCATTGCTACCAGTTTGGTTAGTCAAATCAATACGCAGATTGCAGTCACCCATAACAACTGCAGTACCCTTACTGCACACATCTCTAACTTCCTGTTTGATGCCATCCCCAACCTCACAACTACTGTTTGGTGGCCTGTACAGAACTCCCACTAACATTTTTTTCCCTTTGGTGTTCCGTAGCTCCATCCATACAGATTCCACATCATCCAGGCTAATGTCTTTCCTTATTATTAATTAATTCCTTATTATTAATCTCCTCCTAAACTAGTAATGCTACCCTACCTCCCTTTCCTTTCCATCTATCTTAAAATTGATTAGTCCTGGGTGTTGCGTTCCCATCCTTGGTAACCCTGGAGCCAGGTATCCAAGACCACAATTACATCATATCCATTAATAACTGCCTGGGTAGTTAATGCTGGGGAGGCAATGGCCCGGGGTATTATTGCTGGACTGTTAATCCAGAAATCCAGGTAATGTTTTGGGGACCTGGGTCCGAATCCTGCCATGGCAAATGGTGGAATTTGAATTCAATAAATATCTGGAACGAAGAGTCGAAAGATAATCATGAATCCATTGCCGATTGTCAGGAAAAACCCCATCTGGTTCATTACTGTCCTTTTAGGGAAGGAAACTGCCATCCTTACCTAGTCTGGCATACATGTGACTCCAGACCCACAGCAATATGGTTGACTCTAAACTGCCCTCTGGGCCATTAGATATATGCAATAAATGCTGGTCCAGCCAGCAATGCCCTCATCCTGTGAATGAATAAAGAAAAAAAAATTCATCCACCTTATTACAAATGCACCTTGCATTGAGACACAGCCTTCAGGCCCATGTTTTGACATTTATTGCCCTTTTAGAATTATGATATAATGTGGCCCTTTTTGATTTTTGTCTTTGGTTTCTCTGCCTTCCACTTTCACTTTTCCCTTTACTGCCTTTTGTTTCTGTCCCCACTTCCCTCCGACTTCCTGCATTGGTTCCCATCCCCCTGCTGTATTAGTTTAAACCCTCCCTAACAGCTCTAGCAAACACTCGTCCCAGGATTGGTTTCAGTCCTGTCCAGCTGCAGATCATCCAGTTTGTACTGGTCCCACCTCCCCAGAAGTGGTTCCAACATCCAAGGAATTTGCATCCCTCCCTCTTGCACTATCCTTCAAGCGACACATTCATATTAGCTATCCTGCCACTTCCACTCTGTCTATAGTGCGTGGCAGTGGTAGCAATCCCGAGATTACTAACTTTGAGGTCCTACTTTTTAATTTAATTCCTAACTTCCTAAATTCAGCTTGTAGGACCTCATCCTGTTTTTTACCTATATCGCCTACATGCACCATGACAGCTAGCTGTTCACCCACCCCTCCAGAATATCCTGCAGCCACTCTGAGACCTCCTTGACCCTTGCACCAGGGAAGCAACATACCATCCTGAACTCTAATTTGCAGCTGCAGAAATGCCTATCGATTCCTCTTACAACTGAATCCTCCCAATCACTGTAGCTCTGCCACTCTTTTTGCTGCCTCCTGCGCAGCACAGCCAGCCACAGTGCCATGAACCAGGCTGCTGCCATCTTCCTCTGGTGAGCCATCTCCCCAACAGTATCCAAAACGGTATATCTGTTTTGGAGGGAGATGACCACAGGGGAAGATGGCAGCAGCCTGGTTCATGGCACTGTGGCTGGTTGTGCTGCACAGCAGGCAGGAAAAAGACTGGCAGAGGTACTTCTCCTCTATCAGGTGGTCACCCATTCCGTACCTTCCTCACTAATTTTTACCTGCAGTGTGGCCATTTTTTTTTTCTTTATTCATTCACAGGATAAGGGTGTCACTGGCTAGGCAGCATTTATTGCTCATCCCTAATTGCCCAGAGGGCAGCTGAGAGCCAACCACATTGCTGTGAGCAATCCAGGCCAGACCTGGTAAGGATGGCAATTTCCTTCCCCAAAGGACATTAGTGAACCAGATGGGTTTTTCCGACAATCGACAATGGATTCATGATCATCATTAGATTCTTAATTCCAGATATTTTATTGAATTCAAATTCCACCATCTGCCATGGCGGGATTCAAACCCAGGTTCCCAAAACATTATCTGGGTCTCTGGATTAACAGTCCAGCAATAATACCACTCGGCCATTGCATCCCCCAGATCTTAATGAATGTCCTATTACAATTTCCTCAGCCTTGTGGATGCTCCAAAGTGAATCCTGCTGCAGCTCCAGAGCCATCAAGTGGTCAGACAGGAGCTGCAACTGGATTTGCTTCCTGCATGTGAAGGAATCAAGGACATTGGAAGGGTGCCTGAATTCCCATATCGCACAGGAGGAGCATGTCACAGGTCTGGGATCTCCTGCAATGACTTAACGCTTAAGTTAACTTAACGACAACAGCAGCAAAGCCAAGATAAAATAAAAGAAAAACTACAGTCACCAGCCACCCATTTACCTGTTGGCTGTGATATCACGGTTCAATTTCCTTCTCATTCTCGTTTGCTCTCATGCCTTCAGCAGCTGCTGTAATTTGCTCCCCCAAGACAGCTGCTCCTCCCGACTTGTTCACACTCTTTTGTCTGGGTCTTGATCTCCCGACTCCACTCCTCCTCTCACTCCTCCCCCACTTCCCTAAACTCCCACATTTAGCTTAACTGTCAGTACTTCACCCTGTGCAGTTGAGGTCTGACTTTCATACCCTTGGCCTGTCCTGCTTCTCTCAACTTCTCCCAGAATTAAGTACAGTCACTTCTCACTAGCACCCACTGTTGGATGTTCTTGCTGTTGCCTGAGCATCAAGTCCTCCTGGACCCCCTTCACAGGTATGGTGAGTGAGCCGACTTCTCCCAGATTCTAATAGAATCACTTCTCACTAACATCCACTGTTACTTCTGCCCTAGAATTTTATAAAAAATCTGTGGAAACAAATTGGTCCAGCTCAGTGATCTTATTATCTCTAAGCGTGATTAATTTATGTAATGTTACTCCTCTTTGTAGGTACAACTTTATAATTCAAAGTCTCATTTTCCAATCTCATGTTCACATTGTCTACCTCTCTCACACCTGTATTTTTTGAACATTTTACACAATACTCCAAATGAGGTCCACAAATTTGTAGGTATTCATTACAATCTTTTGCATTCATTATTTTTTTTCTAAACATAAAAACAAGCATTCTACAAGTCTCCTAATGAGCTTTTCTACAGGTCCTGCAAACTGTAAAGATCTGTATGTTTACATACCCACTCTTCTTCTCTCCATTTTAAATTCTACTCTTCAAAGGTATTTATATTTAACTTCATGTTTTACTTTCCTGTACTGAAATTTAACTACCAGTTATTTGTTTTGGCTGCTAGCTTATCTACAACATCCTTATGGCTTCCATGTCACAATTTTCATTCCCTCTAATTAGGAATCAGCAGCAATTTCAATAAAATTCTCTCAATTCCAAACACCCAATCATTAACATGCTCAAAAAAGACAGAATTTCAATTTACATAATGATTTTCATTTCGTCAGAAATCCTAAAGCAGATCTTAACATCACTGAGAAAATAGTCCTGAACGTACTTCAAAATGCCATTCCTGTCTCATCACTCCCATTTATCCTATGCCTGTAAAATTGTGGATAATTAGGATCTCCTACGGCTCAAGCATAATTGCTAATATCTCGAGACAGTAGGAACTGCCGATGCTGGAGTCTGACATAACAAGGTGTGGAGCTGGATGAACACAGCAGTCCAGGCAGCGTCACAGCAGCAAGAAAGCTGACGTTTCGGGTCTGGACCCTTCTTCAGAAATCACTGAGATTAAGAATTTCAGAAATTTCTGAAGAAGGGTCCAGACCCGAAACGTCAGCTTTCCTGCTCCTCTGATGCTGCCTGGCCTGCTGTGTTCATTCAGGTCCATACCTTGTTATTGCTAATATCTACCTCTCCAAAGTGTTTACAGATTTGCTGCTTTTTTTTTTGCACTGTTTGGGAGCATGCAATATATTCTCACTATTGTGACTAACATATTCCATCTGCTTACATTTGCTGTTCTATGTGTCAAACCACAGATGTTCTTTTTGGGTCACTTCTCTACAGATCCATTTGTTTTTGCTGTATTGTTGGTCAGAATTTTCGTGGAATTAGGCCAAATAAGGAGGCTTTTAAAAATGCATGTGGGACCTGATTTTGAGATTCCTGATTTTGGTCTGCACAGGATAATGGAATGCTTCACAAGCTGCATTCCCACTTTTGCTAGCTCCAATGTGGAGATAAGAATTTCAAACTGCCCATAATACTGATGGAGTCGGGCATGCTGTTAGTATATTTTATTTATGGTAAATTAAAAGAGTAGTGAACAACTGTGAAATAGATACATGGCGTCGGGAACCAAGTAAGAACATTTCTTCTTCTCTTCGGAGTTTTGATGAAGGGTCCTGACCCAAAACATCAACTTTCCTGTTCCTCTGATGCTGCCTGACCTGCCGTGTTCATCCAGCTCCACACTGTGTTGACTCTGATTCCAGCGTCTTCAGTTCTTGCTATCTCTGAAGAACGCTTCTATAGCACTCTCTTTGAAATGCATTGTCCCCTTTTACCTTCTCAAAACTTTCAATCAATTATATCCATTGAAAATACGAGGAACAAAATGTTATTATCTGTTTTACACGATTGATCTTCTGTAAACAAACAAAGGTATTGAAATAAATTTTTCAAAGAAAGCATAGGTTATTCCAAGTTAATGAAGATGTCAACCAAAGCAACCCTTTGCATTTATGTTAACACTGCCTACTTAGCCAAGTGCTTTATACTTTTTGAAGCTGAGCTAAGCATTCATTACACTATCTGAAAAAACAGTTGATGTCTGGCTATCTGTTCTAACATTTTCTGTGGATATAACTACCAGATGACCCGTCTGAGTTCCATGAATAATTAATCTGCTTAATTCATCAGGCAATACTTTACAGATGCAAAGGGGAATGCAAATTTTGTTTGATTTGCATCATTATTATCTTGTAATAAATTGTGATTTCTTTGATATGGTTTTTCAATGCTTTTGTTTGTTTATATACAACTGGTGTAAAGTATATAAAAGATTTTGACATTCTATAAATGGTTGTGGTGTTTCAAAAAGAATATTAAATGGATTTTTTTGTACATTCATGATTTGAGATCAGGGCTGCACTGTGGCCTATCACTCTTCTCAACTGCCCAACAAGGATTGGGTCCAACTCTATCAGAACTCCAGCTGGTGCGGAGGAGGATTTGAAATTCCCAATGTTGAATGATTCTGTGCACAATAGATACCTGGAGAGACGATATAGAGGATTTGTTAATGGCAATGAAAGGTCTGTGGAAGATAATGGGGGTATAGAGGATGCATGGGGTTTGGACAGAGCATGGGAGAGATGGAGGTTACAAGATGGGGACAATATGGGAGAAATGAAAAGACTCAGAGGGAGAATGGAAGATAAAAGCTGAAATGGAGGCAAAGTGAGAACCTGAGGGCTTTACAGTAATGATTATAACTGTGCCAATATACCACAAAATGGAGGATAGTCTTCTAGCCTGCCCACCTTTCCACTTGCCAATCTCTACTACCATATTTGATTACACACGCATGCATGCACACGCACACAGACACACAAAGGCATAAATATATTGTAGGCAGAGGCCTTTTAACGGATATAGGTTTGCAGAATCAGGATTATTTTGTTCCTCCCCAGCCTTCATGAAAATTTATTCTCATGAATTTCCACTTGTGTTGTTCCGATGTTAACGCAAAAGAGTCCAAAACCACCCCAAAGTATAAACATGGAAAAATTAGGAAATATAGGCAGCCACGCTGAACGATTGCTCAATATATATGGGGAAATGAATCATGTTTCACGAGCCATAAATTCACAGCACAAAAGCCATTTCACCTCCATCCATTAAGTTTAGAGAATTAAAAACTGAAAAATTATTTTTATAATAAAGTTAATTGTGCCAAGTAGTACAAACACATTTTATTTTATCCTTCCTTGAAGAGCTGAATTACATGTGAATGAAACGAAGTCTTTGTTTCAGCCTTAGCCCTCTGCAGTTGCTATGCTTCCAGATTTGAAAACTGCCAAAACCAACAAATACCATTTGGCAGTTTAGGGGCACCAGGTGCACTAGACAAGGTCTTCGTATTGAAAGAATTAACCTAACACTTCGAAGAATCCAGAATTTGTTTCAGAATATTCTTGCTCTGAGAAAAAAATGTATACTCAACCATACCAAAAAAAGAGACTCCCAACATCAGATTAAATCTCCATTTTAAAAGGGTGTTAATATGAATGGAATATACAGAAAATAAAACCAATGCAGCCAGCTTATAATTGGAGTTCATTCAAATTAAAACTAGAAGTCAATAACCAATCCATATTGTTACTTCGTCAAATCATTTTGAAAATTTTCCCTCAAAATACATTTTCCATAATACGTACTAAAAGTGAATAATTTTGGATAAAAGACTTAGCTGCAAATCGATATTGTACTGTATTATGGTACTAAACAGTTTCTAATACAAGTGCAAATATTGTCTTTTCTTTGAGGTTGGAACAGAAGAATAGCATGCAGGAACTTCAGTCTACTGCACCTGGAATTCCATTCAACTGTAAATTCACAATCTGATTTGCATCATCATGGCAATGTACCACTGAACTGATTCCCACTCTTAAAGATAATGTAATTTCATTCTACATCTCCACATTTCCATTCTATATGTCACAACACTTTTTGGAAATATTCTAAATAGAAAAGGGAAGAAAAATAAAAATAAATTCTTTTGTTCTCAAAGAAGTTCTATAATATGCTCTGACATGATCTGTGGATCTGCAAAATGTTTCTCGCAAATAGGGGTCATCAGGTTACTTACTGTGAACTGTGATGTGGACTATGAGTTGGAGACTGACCTAGAAGAAAGAATAGAACGAAGTTAATACCTGATGAGTTGAAATATTGGACAAATCAGTGATCAATGCTAATTTTATATTTTATCTCAAAAATATTTAACTTCGAGGTATCTCCTAAGATACTCCCTTCAATTGCAGGATGATAGCCCAGATTCTGCAGTCAGTAGAAAACCGTTTACTTAAACACAAAACTTCTGTGTGCCCTTACGCTGCAATACACAGTAGTTAAAGTTGTAATATTGAGTGCATGGCCCATGGATCAGTTGCAACATAGAGCATAGAACATAGAACAGTAGAGCACAGTACAGGCCCTTCGGCCCACGATGTTGTGCCGAACATTTACCCGAAACCTAAGGTCTATCTAACCTCCACCCCTACCTTTTACTATCATCCATATGCCTATCTAATAGCTGCTTAAATGCCCCTAATAAGGCTGACTCCACTACCCTCTCCGGCAATGCATTCCACGCCCCTACCACTCTCTGAGTAAAGAACCTGCCTCTGACGTCTCCCCGATATCTACCTCCTTTCACTTAAAAACTATGTCCCCTTGTAAAAGCTACCTCCACCCTAGGAAAAAGTCTCTGGCTGTCTACCCTATCTATACCTCTGATCATTTTGTACACCTCTATCAAGTCACCTCTCATCCTTCGTCATTCTAAAGAGAAAAGCCCTAGCTCTCTCAACCTTTCCTTGTAAGACCTACCCTCCATTCCAGGCAACATCCTGGTAAATCTTTTAGAAGATAGATAGAATCCCTACAGTGTGGAAACAGGCCCTTCGGCCCAACAAGTCCACACCGAACCTCAGAGCATCCCACCCAGACTCATCCCCCTACAACCCACTTAATCTACACATCCCTGGACACTACAGGCAATTTAGCATGGCCAATCCACCTAACCTGCACATCTTTGGACTGTGGGAGGAAACTGGAGTACCCAGAGGAAACCCACGCAGACACCGGGAGAATGTGCAAACTCCACACAGACAGTTACCCGAGGGTGGAATCGAACCCGGGTCCCTGGCGCTGTGAGGCAGCAGTGCTAACCACTGTGCCACCGTGCTGCCCTCAAGTCAGAGTGGTGCATGGTTTCTCCTCTGCACCTTTTTCAACGCTTCCACATCTTTCCTGTAATGAGGTGACCAGAACTGGACACAATACTCCAGATGTGGCTGAACCAGGCTTTTGACTAGCTGGAGCATAACTTCATGGCTTTTGAACTCAATCCCTCTATTACTTGAACATCTCCTTCTGGCTGCCACCAGCTCACTGCCTCAGTCATTTTCTACCCCTTTTCTGCTGAATGATCGTCACTCTCGCCAAAGCTCTCCCATCTCACTGGCCTACAGTTTCCTGGATTATCCCTGCATCCTTTCTTAAATAAGGGAACAACATTCGCTATTCTCCAGTGCTCTGGAACTTCACCTGTGATCAACGAGGATGTGAAGATATCTGCCAATGCCGTGGCTATTTCCTCCCTTGGCTCTCTGAGTAACCTGGGGTAATCCCATCTGGTCCTGGGCACTTGTCTATCTTAATGCAATTTATGATTCCCAAAACTTCCTTTGACATTCTCTAGAGTATTCACACATTCATCCCTGGTGTCATCATTAGTCATGTCCTTCTCCTTGGTGAAAACTGATACAAAGTACTCATTCAGGATCTTCCTCACTTCCTGTGGCTCTACATATAACTTCCCTCCTTCGTCCTTGAGTGGGCCTACTCTTTTCCTTGTTACAAACTTTCTTCTAACATATGCATATAAAGCCTTGGGATTCTCCTTGATCCTGTTTGCTAAAGACATTTCATGGTCCCTTTTTCACTTCCTTATTGCCCATTTAAGTTTCTTCCTAATTTCTCTCTACTCCTCCAGGGCTTCATCAATTTGTAGCTGCCCAGACTTGTCGTATGCTTCCCTTTTTCTTTTGACTAACCTTACAATTTCCCTTGTCATCCATGGTGCCTGAATCTGTCATTCCTATCCTTCAGTTTTGCAGGGACATGCATGTCCTGCACTTTAGTTAATTGGTCTTTAAAAGCCTCCCACATGCCAGAGGTAGATTTGCCCTCAAGTAACTACTTCCAATCCACATTCTCCAGTTCCTGTCTAATTTGGGTGTAATTGGCTCCTGCCCAATTAAGCACCCTCACCCGAGGGCCACTTGTGTCCTTTTCCATGACTACTCATGGTAGAATTCATGGTAGAAGAGTGCATACTACATCAGCTAATTAAATTCTACTGTTTCTGAATATTTTATATAAATAATTTTATTGTTTATTACTTAAAATGTACATACCAAGTTTCACATAGAGCACCCCAGTAGCTGTGATGGTTTTATTGCCATTGGATGCGACACACTGGTAATAGCCTGTGTCTGTTGTATCCAGATCTTGAATTCTAAGGCGAGAACCATATTCTGTTTTTCTTATTGTGATCCGTCTTGCTTCTTGAAAAACTGGAGCATCATTTTTCAGCCATCTTATATTTGGAATTGGGTTGCCTGCAACTTTGCAGTGCAAAGTTGCTGTCTGTCCTTGTACTATAGTAATATTGTTCACAGGTGCCAGAAAGGTCAGAAAATAACCTGAAGTGAAAAATCAGAAATTAATACGTAAGTGATCTGTCAAATACAAGTTCCATATCCTAAGGTATTTCAGTACACGCTGAAATTTTAATTTTTGTGAAATCTACAAATACATTGTTTATTGTTTTAATATTAAACTAAAAATGAGCTTACAAAGTGACATGGCCCAAGTAAAGAGTCATTAAAACTCCCCAGTGTCTTCAAAATATTGATTGAAATCCAGTTAAGGTTGGTGGGAGTTTTACTTATCCAATAGAATAAGCAAGTCTGGTGACAACCAACGCAGAAGAACAATATAAACCCACAAACATATCTCAATCCTTTTTACAGATTGAATATATAATCAAAGATTTCTGACTGTTTACTGAGGAGGAGATACTTCTAAAAAAAATGCCAGAGGTTATGCAAAATAATACAAGTGACCTCAATATGCACTTTTGACCAGGTGCTTAAAATTATTGAAACAAAAACCTACAGAGAGAGACAGATTATACCTATGGTGATTACAGAAAGACAGTACTCTACAGGTAAAGTGACAACAAAAACGTTAGACAAAATAAACATTCTGGAGCTATTTCACAGATCATTTCACTGAAGGTGCATATTTTTAAAAGAAAAACAAAGAACCGCGAATGCTGGAAATCTGTTCTGAAGAGTCGTCACTGGACCCTAACCGTTAACCCTTCTTTCTCTCCACATATGCTGCCAAACCTGTTGAGTTTTTCCAGTAGATCTTTTCAACATTATTTCCCTATACCTTCTCTAATTGTGATTAGATTGCAGCTTTCTCAGCATTTTATGCTCAACTTTGCAACATTTGGGCTGGATTTTCCTGGAGTCGAGCCAACTCTGGAGATCTTTAAAAATAGTGTGGGAGACTTGACTGCATAGATCCAGTCCTTATTTCCAACAGATCCCACATTTGCCAGTAAAGATGGGGCCTGGAGCACG
Source organism: Ginglymostoma cirratum (assembly GCA_024137785.1). Classification (NCBI taxonomy): domain Eukaryota; kingdom Metazoa; phylum Chordata; class Chondrichthyes; order Orectolobiformes; family Ginglymostomatidae; genus Ginglymostoma; species Ginglymostoma cirratum. The sequence continues at coordinate 80,155,828 of JAHRHZ010000012.1, forward strand.
AATCACATAGGCAGGGGACCTGAACTCAGCTGGGATATTTGCCAAGTTCAAACAGACCCCACTATCACTGCTTCAAGGCCCTGCAGTGTGGAAGTCACAAACTTGCGGGTTGATGTAAAAGTTTGTGACCGACAGATTGAGTCTGTTTAAGTGTCTTGATTAAAAGTTTAGTTTTTATTTCAGCTGCTGAAATATGAAAAGAAACAAAATAGGCTGAAACTGGCAGTTCAACATAGAATAATCCCTTCTGGACTGCTTTGATTAACATTACGTGAGGAGCGCGAGAGAGAGAGAGCACCAAGAGGCTGCCGGGAAGGTAAGTTTTCCCATTTTAAAAAGCTTACCTCGAGCGGGAGCGTCCTGCATTTATTTGGGCAGCGGCTGAACTTGAGACACTACATGTGTGGTGTCTCCCACCCGCCCTCCTCCTCCTCTCACCAACATAAAAAGGACTCGGTGGTGTGCAGATAAGGTAAGGCTTTTTCTATTTTTTTTAATATCGTGTGATTGGTAAAAACTTTTCTCGTTCCTTTTTCATTTATCTAAGTTAAGTTTAAGATTAAAAATGGCAGGAGATCTCAGACCTGTGTTATGCACCTCTTGCTCAATGTGGGAGCTCAGGGACACGGCTGATGTCCCTGACTCCTTCACGTGCAGGAAGTGTGTCCAGCTGCAGCTCTTGTTAGACCGCATGACGGCTCTGGAGCTGCGGATGGACTCACTTTGGAGCATACGCGATGCTGAGGGGGTCGTGGATAGCACGTTTAGTGAATTGGTCACACCGCAGATTAGGATTGCTGAGGGAGAAAGGGAATGGGTGACCAAAAGGCAGAGAAAGAGCAAGAAGGTGGTGTGGGTGTCCCCTGCGGTCATCTCCCTCCAAAACAGGTATACCGTTTTGGATACTGTTGGAGGAGATGGCTCACCAGGGGAAGGCAGCAGTAGCCAGGTTCATGGCACTGTGGCTGCCTCTGCTGTACAGAAGGGCGGGAAAAAGAGTGGAAGGGCTATAGTCATTGGGGATTCAATTGTAAGGAGAGTAGACAGGCGGTTCTGTGGTCGAAAATGAGACTCCCGAATTGTATGTTGCCTCCCAGGTGCACGGGTCAGGGATGTCTCAGATCGGCTGCAGAACATTCTGAAGGGGGAGGGCGAACAGCCAGTTGTCGTGGTGCATATAGGTACCAATGATATAGGTAGAAAACTGGATGAGGTTCCTACAAGCAGAATTTAGGGAGTTAGGAGCCAAGTTAAAAAGTAGGACCTCAAAGGTAGTAATCTCAAGATTGCTACCAGTGCCACGTGCTAGTCAGAGCAGAAATGAAAGAATAGCCAGGATGAATGCGTGGCTTGAGAGATGGTGCAGGAGGGAGGGGTTCAGATTTTTGGGACATTGGGACCGGTTCTGGGGAAGGTGGGACTAATACAAATTGGACGGTCTACACCTGGGCTGGACTGGAACCAATGTCCTTGGGGGTGCTTTTGCTAACGCTGTGGGGGAGGGTTTAAACTCGTGTGGCAGGGGGATGGGAACCAAATATTGGACAGAAAGGAGGTAGTAACTAAAGCCTGTAGGGAACTGGATAATGGAGTCAGCGAGACTAAAGGGAAGAGCAGGCAGGGAGCAGATGATGAACACAAAGGGACAGGTGGTCTGAGGTGCATTTGTTTTAATGCGAGAAGTGTAGTAGATAAGGCAGAAGAACTTAGGGCTTGGATCGGTACCTGGGAGTATGATGTTATTGCTATTACTGAAACTTGGTTGAGGGAAGGGCATGATTGGCAACTAGATGTCCCAGGATATCGATGCTTCAGGTGGGATAGAGAGTGAGGTAAAAGGGGTGGAGTTGCATTACTGGTCAAAGACGATATCACAGCTGTACTGAAGGAGGGCACTATGGAGGACTTGAGCAGTGAGGCAATATGGGTAGAACTCAGAAATAGGAAGGGTGCAGTAACAATGTTGGGGCTGTACTACAGGCCTCCCAACAGCCAGCGTGAGATAGAGGTACAAATATGTAAACAGATTATGGAAAGGTGTAGGAGCAACAGGGTGGTGGTGATGGGAGATTTTAATTTTCCCAACATTGACTGGGATTCACTTAGTGTTAGGGGTCAAGATGGAGCAGAATTCGTAAGGAGCATCCAGGAGGGTTTTCTAGAGCAATATGCATGTAGTCCAACTTGGGAAGGGGCCATACTGGACCTGGTGTTGGGGAATGAGCCCGGCCAGGTGGTTGAAATTACAGTAGGGGGCTACATTGGAAATAGTGACCACAATTCTACAAGTTTTACAATACTCATGGACAAAGATGAGTGGTCCTAAAGGAAGAGTTCTAAACTGGGGGAAGGCCAACTATACCAAAATTCTGCAGGATCTGGGGAATATAGATTGGGAGAAATTGTTTGAAGGTAAATCCACATGTGATATGTGGGAGGCTTTTAAAGAGAGGTTGATTAGCGTGCAGGAGAGACATGCTCCTGTGAAAATGAAGGATAGAAATGGCAAGATTAAGGAACCATGGATGACAGGTGAAATTGTGAGACTAGCGAAGAGGAAAAAGGAAGCATACATAAGGTCTAGGCGACTGAAGACAGACGAAGCTTTGGAAGAATATCGGGAATGTGGGGCGAATCTGAAACGAGGAATTAAGAGGGCTGAAAGGGGACATGAGATCTCTTTAGCAAACATGGTTAAGGAAAATCCCAAAGCGTTTTATTCATATGTAAAGAGCAAGAGGGTAACTAGAGAAAGGATTGGCCCACTTAAGGACAAAGAAGGAAAGTTATGCGTTGAGTCAGAAAATGGGTGTCATTCTTAACGAGTACTTTGCATCGGTATTCACCAAGGAAAGGGACATGACGGATGTTGAGGTTAGGGATAGATGTTTGATTACTCCAGGTCAAGTCGACATAAGGAGGGAGGAAGTGTTGGGTATCCTAAAAGGCATTAAGGTGCACAAGTCCCCAGGTCCTGATGGGATCTATCGCAGGTTGAGGGAAGCGAGAGAGGAAAGAGCTGGGGCCTTAACAGATATCTTTGCAGCATCCTTAAACACTGGTGAGGTCTGGGAGGACTGGAGAATTGCTAATGTTGTCCCCTTGTTTAAGAAGGGTAGCAGGGATAATCCAGGTGATTATCAACCGGTGAGCCTGATGTCAGTGGTAGGGAAGCTGATGGAAAAGATACTGAGGGATAGGATCTAATCCCATTTGGAAGAAAATGGGCTTATCAGTGATAGACAACATAGTTTTGTGCAGGGAAGGTCATGTCTTACCAACTTAATAGAATTCTTTGAGGACGTGACAAAGTTGATTGATGAGGGAAAGGCTGTAGATGTCATATATGTGGGCTTCAGTAAGGCGTTTGATAAGGTTCCCCATGGCAGGCTGATGGAGAAAGTGAAGTCGTATGGGGCCCAGGGTGTACTAGCTAGATGGATAAAAAACTGGCTAGGCGACAGAGAAGTAGTGGAAGGGGGTTTCTCAAATTTGGAGACCTGTGACCAGTGGTGTTCCACAGGGGTCTGTGCTGGGACCACTGTTGTTTGAGATGTACGTAAATGATTTGGAGGAAGGTATAGGTGGTCTGATTAGCAAGTTTGCAGATGACATGAAGATTGGTGGAGTAGCAGATAGTGAAGGGGACTGTCAGAGATTACAGCAGAATATAGATAGATTGGAGAGTTGGGCAGATAAATGGCAGATGGAGTTCAATCCGGGCAAATGCGAGGTGATGCATTTTGGTAGATCTAATTCAAGAGCAAATTATACAGTAAATGGAAAAGTCCTGGGGAAAATTGATGCACAGAGGGATCTGGGTGTTCAGGTCCATTGTTCCCTGAAGGTGGCAATGCAGGTTAATAGAGTGGTCAAGAAGGCATATGGCATGCTTTCCTTCATCGGAAGGGGTACTGAGTACAAAAGTTGGCAGGTCATGTTACAATTGTATAAGACTTTTTTGTTCGGCCACATTTTGAATACTGCGTACAGTTCTGGTCGCCACATTACCAAAAGGATGTGGATGCTTTGGAGAGGGTGCAGAGGAGGTTCACCAGGATGTTGCCTGGTGTGGAGGGCGCTAGCTATGAAGAGAGGTTGAGTAGACTAGGATTATTTTCATTAGAAAGACAGAGATTGAGGGGGGACCTGATTGAGGTCTACAAAATCATGAGGGGTACTGACAAGGTGGATAGCAAGAAGCTTTTTCCCAGAGTGGGGGAACTCAATTACTCGGGGTCATGAATTCAAAGTGAGAGGAGGAAAGTTTCCGGGGGATATGCGTGGAAAGTTCTTTACGCAGATGGTGGTGGGTGCCTGGAACACGTTGCCAGCGGAGGTGGTAGACACAGACACGTTAGTGTCTTTTAAGATGTATCTGGACAGGTACATGGATGGATAGGGAGCAAAGGGATACAGACCCTTCGAAAATAGATGACAGGTTTGGACGGAGGATCTCGATCAGCGCAGGCTTGGAGGGCCGAAGGGCCTGTTCCTGTGCTGTAATTTTCTTTGTTCTTTGTTCTTTATTACCAAATATTCCTAAAATATCAATAAAGTTCTTTGCTGACATTTTTTAAGGACTAGGTTATCATAACGTCAAGTCGTAGGCAAAATTCTAGAATCCATTATTAAGGTATGGTAACAAGACATTAAAAGAGTATGATCACACAAAATCAGTAATAATTTATGAAAGGGAACTGGTGTTTGACACAGCTGTTGGGAGGTGTTTTTAGGACATAACTGGTAAGATGATAAAGGGGAAATCAGTGGATATTGGAATATTTGAATTTTCAAAAGTATTTAATGAGGTACTATGCATCAAGTGATTATATAAAATTATGACTCATGAATTTGGGGTAGTGGGTTGAGGATTGGTTAATGGACAGAAAATAGAATTGGAATAAATGCAATATTTTAGGCTTGGTAGACTATTACAACTGATTTACTAAGGCCTATTTAGTCTACATTCATGACTTAGGTGAGGGGATAGGGTGTAACATTTCCATGTTTGCTGACAATATATATATGTAATGAGCAAGATACAAAATATTTTCAGAGGGATATAGACAGGTTAGGTGTAAGGAAAATCAAAGAATTGAATTATTTTGAAATGGCGAGACTGGGACATGATGGCATTTAGAGGGATCAGGATGTCATGATTCAAAAAATCTAGCATATAGTATAGCAAGCAATTAGGAAGGCAAATGGCAGTTTTTGTTACTTGTCCACAAGGTGGCAGTGGAGTCGGATGCTTCAGTTGAAGCCTGTTCGCATTCTGTTCGTTGCTCTTTTTTTTTCCCTTTTGTATTTTATTTTCTCCTTTTTCTTTCTTTTTGGCCTCAGAACTTGTGGCCTCGGAATTGCTCGCCTTGGAACTCTGGGCCTTGGGACTGCCAGCCTCTGAACTCCACGCCTCGAAACACTGAGCCTCTGACCTTGTGGCCTCGGAACTCCTAGCGTCCGACCTCCCAGCCACCGACCTGGCTGCTGAAGAAGTTTTGGCCTTGGAACTCCTGGCCTCAGTCGAGACCCGACGAGGCGGTTTCTTGGCCCGGCATGGAGTCTTCTCGGCTTGGTTTGGCACTCTCTCAGCCCGACGTGGCGTTCTCTTGACCTGGCATGGCAATCTTCCAGCAGCCCAGTGTGGTGGTCTTCGGGCAGTATGTGGCAGTATTTCAGCCTGGTATGGTCTCGGTGTAGGCTTCCTGTCTTGAACTGATACCAGAGTGATCTTCCTGCCTCGTGAACCCTGTGGTCTGGATCAAGGCCCAGTGCAGACTGGAGGATGGATGTCATTGTGGACTGGGTCCGAAGTCCGTTTCTCTGTACTTCTTTTCTCCATTTTATAGTTTACTCCTAAATCTGCAATGCTGGACACTTTTTTTTTTACTTCTCTATTTTTCTAAGAACTGTAACTGTAAAAGCTGTACCTAGGACCTTTGCACCTAAGATGGAGCCATACGCAATTTGCACACTTTTCACTGTACTCATTTCAGTACACGTGACAATAACACTAATTTTAATTCAAAAGATTTGGAGTACAAACATAAAGAATTATTACATTAATTACACAGGGGATTGGTGTGGCCTGGAGTACCATGTGCAGTTTGCTCCCCTTACCTAAGAAAGCCATACTTACACGAGATTGTGTGCAACAAAGGTGTACTGTACTGGTGCCTGGCAAGAAATAATTGTCCTTTAACAAGAAATTAAGGATTTGGTTTATATTTCCTGGAATTTACAAGAACGAGAGCTGATTGAATTGAACCATGTAAATCTTTTATAGCACTTGAGAGGCACATACTGCTGAAGTGTTCCCCATGATTGGAGAATCTAGAACTCGAAGGCACAGTTTCAGAATAAGAAGTTGGCCACTCAGGATCAAGATTTCTTCACCTAAAGGGCTGTGAATGTTTGGTATCCTCTAAATTACATACCTGTAAAGGCGAAGTTACTGAGCATACAGATGTCAATAAACTTTGGGTACTAGTTTGCAGATTTAGAGGATTCGGTGTAGAAGATCTGCCATAATTTTAATCGGATGGTGGAACAGGCTAAACGGCCATGTGGTCTACACCTGCTCCTGTTTTATGTCAGCATACAACTGGGGGGAAAAAAAATAGATCAACTGATAAAAGAACAAGAATATAAGAAAGATTATCAGATCATGACTATAATAGGAATACGGCTTAAATGTGGATGGGAATGGGTACCAAACATTGCTGGTCACAATATATTTAAAATGATAGGAGGAGAAGAAAGAGATATTAGGGGCTAGGGACATTGTGCAGTGGCTGAAGATACACAATATGAATATTCCAATGAACAGAAAAAATGAGGATACAAAGCAAGGGCTCCGTTTGTGACAACAAAATAGGAGGTTAAAATAAAACAGAATCAGGAGGTTTATAACACATGCCAGTCGCAGAACACATCTAAAAGTTTGCTGACAACACCATCGTGGGTAGGACGATATCAAACAATGATGAGGCAGAATACAGAAAGGAGATAGAGGGCATGGTAATGTGATGCAATGATAGCAACCTCTCTCTCAACGTCGGCAAAACTAAAAAAACGATCATTTATTTCAGAAAGAAATGAGGAGAACATACCCCCATTTACATTAATGGAGCTGAGGTTCAGAGGGTTGGAAGCATCAAGTTCCTGGGAGGAGTGATAACCGACAACCTGTCCTGGACTTCCAGCGCAGATGTGACAGTCAAGAAGGCACAACAATGCCTCTTCTTCCTCAGGCGGCTCAGGAAATTTGGCATGCCCACAAGGATCCTCACTAACTTTTACAGATGCAGGGCTGAAAGCATACTGTCCGGGTGCATAATGGCCTGGTATGGCAACTGGTATGCTCAGAACCATAACAAACTACAGAAGGTTGTGTGGACAGACCAGACCATCATGGAAGCCAACCTTCCATCCATGGACTCCAGTTACATGGCTCATTGCTGCAGAAAGGCTGCCAACATCATCAAAGACCCATCCCACCCTGGTAATGCTTTCCTACAATCTCTTCAGTCAGGCAAAAGATACTTGAACACATGCATCTGCAAGTTCAAGAATAGCTTCTTCCCTGCCATTACTGGCTGATGAATGGACTCTCTAGCTTCAAATAATGCTGATCTTGCTAATGTTGATCTTGCCTAGTGCATGTCCTGTGCGATGTAACCTGTATGCTTCTGATCAAGTCTTTTTTTCACCTTATGATCTGTATGAGCTTGCTCACTATGACCTGTACTGCTCGTAAACAAAGCTTCTCACTGTACTTAAATACGCGTGACACTAAATCAAATCAAACAATCGAAAACAAGACAGAATGCAGGGAAATCCAAGAAGGATCCAAGAACAAAGAGAGAATAAGAAAAGGTGAGTGGGCAGCATAAGAGCTGATGTAGTGATAATGTCACTGCACTAGTAATCTGGAACCTCAGGCGAATATTCTGGGGACATGGGTTTGAATACCACCATACAGTCTTAGAGCTGCACAGCGTGAAAACAGACCCTTTGGTCCAACTCGTCCATGCCGACCAGATATCCAAAATTAACCTACTCTTATTTGCCAGCATTTGGCCTGTATCCCTCTAAACCCTTTCTTTTCATCCAGATGCCTTTTAATTGTTGCAATTTACCAGCCTCCACCACTTCCTCTAACAGCTCATTCCACACACGCACCACCTTCTGTGCAAAAACGTTGCCCCTTAGGTCTCTTTTAAATCTTTCCCCTCTCACCTTAAACCTATGCCCTCTAGTTTTGGACTCCCCCAGCTCGGGGAAAATACCTTGGCTATTCACCTTATCGATGCCCCTCATGATTTTATGAACCTCTATAAGGTCACCCCTCAGCCTTTGATGCTCTATGGTAGGTGGTGACATCTGAATTCAATTTTTAAAAATCTGGAATAAAAAGCTAACCTAATGATGACCATGTAACCACCACTGATTGCAACCAAAACACATCTCACTCACTAATGTTCTTTAGAGATGGAAGCATGACATCCTTACCTGGTTTTGTCTACATTTGGCTTCATACTCACAGCAATGTGGTTGACTCTTAATTATTCTCTGGGTAATAAGGACTTGGCCTAGTCAGTGATGCCCATATCCTATGAATGAATCTATATTTATATATCATACACACATATATATAAAAGCTCATAAACCTTTTATGAAAGGACACATTAAAGAATGGTACAATCTATTGTATAATGCACTTAGTACTTTAAGTAGTTAAACGACATCACATGATAAGCTTTGCTTATAAAGGACTGTTTGTGGGAGAAGCCAACCACTGTTTGATATGTGTCCTACATGTTCTGCATGTATTCGTGGTTCTAAGACTGGTCTCAGTGTTAACAGTAAGTAGCTAATGTGTGTTTAATCTTAAACTGAGCCAAATATCTTCACAAGGCATAATCATGTATCTGAGGTGTAACGTAAGTAGTTACAAAGTAATATGTAATCAACTTATTTACTGTTCAATAAGATTGAACTAATTAATAGGTTAGGCTCATTGCAGCAAGAAGGATTGATGGCAATAAATCTACCTATGGCATCCCAGATGGTGGTAGAGGTGGGATCCTCTGTCTGCCATTAAACATGATGGTCAGTTACGGAAAAACAAGGGAATCCTCTTTTGGATACAATAGGCTTGAGGTACCAAATTATTACATTCCATATTTTCACTAGAGAAGAGGATTGCCAAAGAGATGGCGGAAGGGATTCTGAATGGCATAAAAATAAATCAGAAAGATATAAAGCTTGGGAGTACACAAAACAAGTCACCCAGTCCAGGTAAAATCTATACTAAATTACTCGGGCGAGGAATTATGAAAATTGAAAAGCTCGAGTCACAACCTTCCAATCTCGTTAAATCTGGTAGTAATATCAAAGGTCTGAAAGATACAAAATATTACAGCCTGTTCAAAAAAGGGAAGGGCTTGAACTTAGCAACTACAGGTTGATCACTAAATGTCAATAATAGAAAGCATTGTTAAAGTCCAAACTAATTCTCACATGGAGAAATTTGGGTGAATAAAGGGATTAGCACCATGGAGTTTTTCAAGGAACTACAGCCCAGAAATTAAAGGGACAGCAATAATTTGGATACGTATTGGTTTCATAACTGGCTCAGGGATAGGTAGAACATTACTTATGATCAGGTGTTTTGCTGCCTGGAGACAAGTATGCATTGGGACTGATTATGCCACTGTTGCTTTTCTCTTTGTGTGTAAACAGCTTTGATTTAGGAATACGGAGCACAATATCCAAGTCTGCAGATAATATAAAATATGGCAACATACTAAACAGCACTGAAAGGATGGTCTAACTAAATTCCATAGAAATAATGGGCTGATGTTTATGCTTGCTTGCTGGCGGGTTTTGAAGGCAGCAGCATCGAGCTGTCTAACCCATCTGAAGTTGGAAGAGATGGACTTTCATGGAATTAACAGTCACTTAAGAGCCTCGTTGCTCTGCCACCAGTATTTTATCCATGCCATGGTGGTGAGGGAACCACTTTAGTAGGTGCATTAGACTAATCAGAGACATAGCCCACAGAATATCCAACTCTATTTAATCCACCCTACTGCTTTCTGAACCTCCTCCTCCCTTCATCTCAACACTCACTCCCACGACCGAGATCCCCGACCCCCATACTTGCCAGGCTCCTCAGCCTTTGTATTCCCAGCATCAGCTCTTGGTGACACTGTTGTGGCTGCAGAGCTGCCACAACGATGCTACCCGAAGGTTGCAGGAACAGCAACTCCTATTCCGCTTGGGAACCCTGCAGCCCAATGCTATCAATGTGGACTTCACAAGCTTCAAAATCTTCCCTCCCCCTACCGCATCCCAAAAACAGCCCAGCTTATCCCTGCCTCCCTAACCTGTCCTTCCTCTCACCTCTCCCCTCCTCCCACCTCAAGCTCCACCCCCATTTCCTACCTACTAACCTCATCCCGCCCCCTTGACCTGTCTCCTCTCGACCTCCCCACCTACACTCACCTTTACTGGCTCCATCCCCGCCTCTTAGAACACAGAACAATACAGCGCAGAACAGGCCCTTCGGCCCTCGATGTTGCGCCGACCTGTGAACTAATCTAAGCCCATCCCCCTACACTATCCCATCATCATCCATATGCTTATCCAAGGACTGTTTAAATGCCCCTAATGTGGCTGAGTTAACTACATTGGCAGGCAGGGCATTCCACACCCTTACCACTCTCTGAGTAAAGAACCTGCCTCTGACATCTGTCTTAAATCTATCACCCCTCAATTTGCAACTATGCCCCCTCGTACAAGCCGATGTCATCATCCTAGGAAAAAGACTCTCACTGTCCACCCTATCTAATCCTCTGATCATCTTGTATGTCTCTATTAAATCCCCTCTTAGCCTTCTTCTCTCCAATGAGAACAGACCCAAGTCCCTCAGCCTTTCCTCAGAAGACCTTCGCTCCAGACCAGGCAACATCCTGGTAAATCTCCTCTGCACCTTTTCCAATGCTTCCACATCCTTCCTGTAATGGGGAGACCAGAACTGTACGCAATATTCCAAGTGAGGCCGCACTAGCATTTTGTACAGTTGCAGCATGACATCACTGCTCATTGAGGGAACTCAATCCCTCTACCAATGAAACCTAACACACCGTTTGCCTTCTTAACAGCACTATCAACCTGGGTGGCAACTTTCAGGGATCTATGTACCTGGACACCAAGATCCCTCTGCACATCCACACTACCAAGAATCTTTCCATTGACCCAGTATTCTGCATTCCTATTATTCTTCCCAAAGTGCATCACCTCATATTTCTCTGCATTGAACTCCATTTGCCACCTTTCTGCCCAATTCTGCAGTTTATCCAAGTCTCCCTGCAACCTGCAACATTCTTCCACACTGTCCACCACTCCACCGACTTTAGTGTCATCTGCAAACTTACTAACCCATCCACCTATGTCTGCGTCCAAGTCATTTATAAAAATGACAAACAGCAGTGGTCCCAAAACAGATCCTTGTGGCACACCACTAGTAACCAGACTCCAGGCTGAATATTTTCCATCCACCACCACTCTTTGGCTTCTTTCAGAAAGCCAGTTTCTAATCCAAACTGCTAAATCTCCCTCAATCCCATGCCTCCGCATTTTCTCCAATAGCCTACCATGTGGAACCTTATCAAGGGCTTTACTGAAGTCCATGTACACCACGTCAACTGCCCGACCCTCATCCACATGCTTGGACACCTTCTCAAAAAACTCAATGAAGTTTGTGAGACACGACCTGCCCTTGATGAATCCATGTTGACTATCTCCAATCAAATTGTTGCTTGCTAGATGATTATAAGTCCTATCTCTTATAATCCTTTCCAAAACTTTTCCTACAACAGATGTAAGGCTCACTGGTCTATAATTACCTGGGTCATCTCTACTGCCCTTCTTGAACAAGGGCACAACATTTGCAATCCTCCAGTCCTCTGGTACTAAATCTGTAGACACTGACGACTCAAAGATCAAGGCCAAAGGCTCCGCCATCTCCTCCCTAGCTTCCCAGAGAATCCTCGGAAAAATCCCATCCGGCCCAGGGGATTTATCTACCTTCACACCTTCTCGGATTGATAACACCTCCTCCTTACTAACCTCAATCCTTTCAAGTCTAATAGCCCGTATCTCAGTCTTCTCCTCTACAATATTCTCCTTTTCCTGAGTGAAAACAGATGAGAAATATTTGTTTAGCACCTCTCTGATCTCCACAGGGTCCACACACAACTTCCCACTTCTGTCTTTGACTGGCCCTACTCTTACCCTCGTCATCCTTTTATTCCCCACATACCTATAGAAAGCTTTAGGGTTCTCCTTAATTCTATCTGCTAATGACTGCTCATGTCCCCTCCTTGCTCTTCTTAACTCTCTCTTTAAATCCCTCCTAGCTAATCTGTAACTCTCCATCGCCTCATCTGAACCATCTCGTCTCAATGTCACATAAGCCTCCCTCTTCAGCTTAACAAGAGATACAATTTCTTTTGTAAACCAGGGTTCCCTTACCTTATCACTTCCTCCCTGCCTGACAGGGACATACCTATCAAGGGCACGCAATATCTGTTCCTTAAACCAGCTCCACATTTCGATTGTCCCCATCCCCTGCATTTTGCTACCCCATTCTATCCCTCGTAAGTCATGCCTAATCGCATTATAATTGCCTTTCCCCCATCTATAACTCTTGCCCAGTGGCATGTTCCTATCCCTTTCCATTGCTAAACTAAACGTAACCGAATTATGGTCACTCTCCCCAAAGTGCTCAGCTACCACCAAATCAAACACGTGGCCTGGTTCATTACCAAGTACCAGATCCAGTGTGGCCTCCCCTCTTGTCGGCCCTTCGACATACTGTGTCAGGAAACCCTCCTGCACACATTGGACAAAAACCGATCCATCTGACGTACTAGAGTTATGGCATTTCCAGTCAATGTTGGGGAAGTTAAAGTCTTTCATAATGACCACCTTGTTCCTTTCACTCCTTTGACCGGTCTGTCTCCTCTCTACCTATCTTCTCCTCTATCCATCTTCTATCCGCCTCCCCCCTCTCCCTATTTATTTCAGAACCCCCTTCCCCTCCCCCATTTCTGAAGAAGGGTCTCGGCCCGAAACATCAGCTTTCCTGCTCCTATGATGCTGCTTGCCGTGCTGTGTTCATCCAGCTCTACACGTTGTTGTCTGTGCTGGCTATTAGTCTACTTTTCAGAAAGTTTTCCAAGGCAGGACTTTCTCCTGAGAAAGAGGCAGAAGTCTCACCTCAAAATGAGTAATGCTGCACGTGGTGTTAATTCAAGTCATGGCAACTATCTCGATTGCACGTGGAACTCGCATCACCACTTCTGACATTTTAGCTGGTGATGTGAGCACAGGGCGCTGGGTTGGGGAAGTGGGCAGAAGGGTCGGTGCAGGGGCCAAGATAATCCATAAAATTCAAGCCCATATAAAGTGAATTCCACATCTACTTAATGTGGCCTAATCTGCAGGATTATTGAGCAAAATACAAATTGTGAAACGGGTGGCGTGGTGGCTCAGTGGTTAGCACTGCTGCCTCACAGCGCCAGGGACCTGGGTTCAATTCCAGCCTCGGGTGTCTGTCTGTGTGGAGTTTGCACATTCTCCCTGTGTCTGTGTGGGTTTCCTCCGGGTGCTCCGGTTTCCTCCCACAGTCCAAAGATGTGCAGGTTAGGTGGATTGGCCATGCTAAATTGCCTGTAGTGTTCAGGGAGGTGTAGGTTAGGTGGGTTGTTGGGGGGGATGGGGTGGGTCTGGGTGGGATGCTCTGAGGTTCGGTGTGGACTTGATGGGCCGAAGGGCCTGTTTCCACACTGTAGGGATTCTATTTTCTATTCTAAGTTGGACACCCTGTCAAATGGCAGTACAGCTACTTTCTGTGCTGTAACATTCTATGATTCTAAAAGGTACATGGGAGATAGAAACTGAGAAATGCATGGTTGACATGCAAATGAAGATCAAAAATGCAGTGTCTGGAGAGATGAGAGATAAATGTCCATTTTTAAAAAATAAAGTAGCATAAAAGGCCACAGGGCTAAGTCAAACAATCACAAAAGGGTTGAGTACGAATAAGACTTTAAACACTGATACTTAGAGAAGTAAACCTGTTCTTCACAAGACCATCATAAACACAATGGTCTCGATTTTCTGATAAGTGAGCTATATGCGCACCATAATTAAGTAGAAAACAGCAAGCAACATCCAGTGACTACCATGCATAGTCAATGACGAAATCAAAATTTTCTGTTGAGGTTACCTGTTCTGCCACGGGTTTTATGAGAACAATATTTCTTGGAGAGATTTCTCATTGAAACAGTGTGAAGTTGCTGTGGTTAACATCACCAGAAAATGTTTGAGCTTTTTATTTAACATAACTAATATTTTAACAGCTCTTAACTATGACCAAAACGGTGTGTTGGCATGGAAATTTATGTTTACAAATGCTGAATCTGATACATCCAGATTTTAATTATCAATGGACATTAGAAAAGCATTTCTAAAAAAAACTTTTTCTCAACCGTGCTCGTCTAATGCATCTTTCTTTCCCACTCATTATTTCACCTTTCATGCTTGCTTTGATTTTGAATGAACAAAAATTGAAACTTTCTACTTCAAACTCTGGCTGGTGCATTCACAGTATTTTAATTTGATTGTTTAAGAGAATGTACAGTTTGCTCTTTCAAACAGGTCCCAAGTTTTCTTCAGAACCTTCAGCTGTGCTAAGTTGACTTTGTAGCTAAAACAGGTTCCTGTGCAAAATCCCATAGAAAGTCTGTGGGCAAGTCTAAACGTAATATATAGTTGGTTCGACACATTCATTGCCAAAAACAAAATCCAGTCAATTTTATCTATCTTCGTTTTGTTTCAACAGTCTCTACAGAATATTGGATCTTCTAGGAGAATAATAGCCTGGTGGGTAACTATCAAGGAAACAGGGGTGCAGATTTGGGATGATTTGACACTATTTACTTATAATTAACAAGGGCAAATATTTTTGCTGCTGCACTAGCAATATATATCTAACATTTCTTTTGTCTCATGAAGTGAGATGCATACCTTGATTAGCTCTCTGCGTTTAACAGATAAATCAGGATTTGATAAGAAGCACATTGCATTAAAGATTTAATCCCTCTCTACATGCAGATTCTAACTTCAACACATTCCTGAATACGAAAACAAAACTGTATTTCAGAATTCAACCTTGTGGAAAGTTTAGGATGCATTCAAACCCTTTACCAGAAAATGAACATCATATATGCATACAGGAGTTAAGGATCTAGTAATATAATCCAAGCAGCTGCAGGCAGATTTATAATTCTAGGCTGAGACAAAGTGCCAAAAAAAAATGTTTGCTTCACTTAAACAGGCTCAGTTTCTACAAGAATCGTTGATAGAAGTAAAATCCTAGCAAACTGTGAGATCAGGCAAAAATTCAAACCTTTATCTTGAAAGTATTTTGTTCAATAACAAATTTCTTAATCTGGACAGATAAAATGAGCAGTTTGCATTCAAGTTATTTATAATGGAATATAACGCAAACTACTAATAATTTATGAGATAACAAGCATGGGGCTGGATGAACACAGCAGGTCAAGCAGCATCATAGGAGCAGGAAAACTTGACGTTTCGGGCCTAAACCCTTCATCAGAAATGGGGGAGGGGAAGAGGGTTCTGAAATAAATAGGGAGAGAGGGGGAGGCGGATAGAGGATGGATAGAGGAGAGGTGGAGAGGAGGCAGACAAGTCGAAGAGGCGGGGATGGAGCCAGCT